>BGPT01001977.1:63164-99167 GCA_003297045.1 Symbiodinium sp. clade C Y103 | reverse complement strand
AATTAAATAGTTAAAGAAATAGACAAAGCGCAAGCGACGCGAACGCCTCTCTAAGTATGGGAGGGTTTTGGGTGGTCTTTGGCTTACGTAACTAGTACGTACGTATGTGGTCGTCATCCATTTGACTTTTTCCCCACTTGCCAGGTGAGGGTTTCTAGATAAAATGCCGTCAGGTATTTTTAGAATGCTAGATAAAATATCAAAAGCACATGTCAGATAGAATGCCAGAGATATTATTATATCAACATATATCAGAATATTTGTCAGATAGAATGCCGGTTGGTGTTGGTCACTCGAAGTAAAGTAAAGTTTGCTTCAAAAAGATTTCACGTTCTGGGTTTTCATNATATATCAGAATATTTGTCAGATAGAATGCCGGTTGGTGTTGGTCACTCGAAGTAAAGTAAAGTTTGCTTCAAAAAGATTTCACGTTCTGGGTTTTCATTTGGTGGCCCATGACAGGTGCAGCCGCGGTTGGTGACTTCAGGAAACACTCGTGGAAACATCATTGGACCGGTGGACAAGTTGAACTGGGCTGACACTTCCAAGGTGTGGTCCGTGCCTTACAAGTTGAAAAAGGAGATCCTGGGAGAGGGAAACCTGCCGCTTCCTGGCGGCGCATGTCCTGTTGAGCACGAGGCTGATGCCCCACCTCGTCACGTCGATGTTGTGCCGGTCTTTTTTCATGAAGGACCGCAGGAAGTGGCAATGGAAGCATTGCATTACCTGCAGGCTGTGGCTTGCATTGATCTTTCTCCTGGTGGTGGTTCTTGGGCTTTGCATTGTCTCCGCAGCAGGATCCCCTATACTGGGGTAGCTTTGACCAATGCCCACAAGGTGGAACTTGGCAAACGGCTTGTGTCACAAACCTTGGCCGCAATGTGCAATTCCAACGATGCCATGTACGATCCAGCCTTTGCAGAGCACCTCAAGCAAGTTGCAGCCGCAGATGGGCATGAGATTGGCAACGAGGAAGATCCCAACAACAATGGCGGCGACAATCAGAATCAGGGCCAAGGTGGCAATGAGGGCCGTGGTGCTGGTCGTGGAGGCCGTCGAGGGCGAGGCGGGCGTGGTCGTGGCCGCGGCCGTGGTAGCACCCAGCCTTCTGGACCTCAAGTTGATCCAGCAGGAGTTGATGCCCGCGCAGCCCTGATTGCTCAGATCCAGGCAGCAGCCGGTGAGGATGGAAACGAGGAGGGAAATGGTGAGGGGGAAACAGGAGATGCGTGAAACGCATCTTGAATTGATAATTGCTCTCCTGAANCAGGCAGCAGCCGGTGAGGATGGAAACGAGGAGGGAAATGGTGAGGGGGAAACAGGAGATGCGTGAAACGCATCTTGAATTGATAATTGCTCTCCTGAAATTCTGAGGGATGTACAGATTTTTTTTCAGAGAGCCAATCGTGATAAACTCACGATATTAGATCAGGTCAGGTATGACTGGAAGCTAGCAGGACAGGAAGTTGGCTATCTGTGTAGGCTGCGCCTTTTTCTGATATTCGTTCCAGTTTTTTCCTATTCAGTTAGTCACCTGAGAGTCAAAGTGTTTCTAGGGTGCAGCTGAGATCTTAGGATTGGCCAGGCGAAGCTGAGGTTGACCGGCATTGGCAGCAAGGTGTGGCAAAGCAACAAGCTCGCCCACAGAAACATGGCGCCAAGGGCGCATTCACTTGAATGTGCAGGGTGGTCCAAAAATACGACAGCCAGTTGAACTCTTTGCAATCGTGTGCACTGAATTGTCAAGAGAGATTCGGTCTGAGAAAGTTTCTCTTACGGTTTGCACCTAGTCTAAACTTATTNCAGCCAGTTGAACTCTTTGCAATCG
This sequence comes from Symbiodinium sp. clade C Y103, assembly GCA_003297045.1. Taxonomy (NCBI): domain Eukaryota; class Dinophyceae; order Suessiales; family Symbiodiniaceae; genus Cladocopium; species Cladocopium sp. clade C. Next base: position 97,339 of record BGPT01001977.1, on the reverse strand, counting down.
TGTGCACTGAATTGTCAAGAGAGATTCGGTCTGAGAAAGTTTCTCTTACGGTTTGCACCTAGTCTAAACTTATTTGAAATCAGCATCGACCGGAGACAAGCAGTTCCGGGCGGAAATTGGACTGTTCTTAGCTTGCCTGCCTTGGCTCTTGGACATATCAGGCAANAACTTATTTGAAATCAGCATCGACCGGAGACAAGCAGTTCCGGGCGGAAATTGGACTGTTCTTAGCTTGCCTGCCTTGGCTCTTGGACATATCAGGCAATGTGGCACAGAGACAACGACTGAAAGATATTATGTACATGTACTTACACTTGCACAAATCTGCCACCTAAATATATCATACATAGATCGTCATTTTTTTAAGCTGTAAATATCAGAATCAATACCTTTTAATTTATATACATATATATTTATATATCACGAAAAAATACATAAATAGAAAAATAGATAGATAAAATAATACTAACATGTATATACATAAATATATATATATATATATTTATTTATTTATTTATATTTTCTACCTACCTACCAGCTAGCGGGGTGGGGTGGGGTGGCCTCAGGCATAAACGTTCATGTTAACTTGCACATGCAGCGGGNTATTTATTTATTTATATTTTCTACCTACCTACCAGCTAGCGGGGTGGGGTGGGGTGGCCTCAGGCATAAACGTTCATGTTAACTTGCACATGCAGCGGGTCCGTCAAGCAGTGTATCCTAAGCTACAGATGTTTCCTGCAAGAGATGTTGTACGTCATGGGCCTGGCACGGGATGGGGGTGGAGTGTGGCGCTTCGTTGCATTCAGGTTTTACCTTGTGCGCGCAGTAGATCCTAGGCTGCAGAACATGTTGTACGTTGTGTCATGGGGTAGTGGTGGGGAGGGATTTTACGTAGTGGATTTTANGGTTTTACCTTGTGCGCGCAGTAGATCCTAGGCTGCAGAACATGTTGTACGTTGTGTCATGGGGTAGTGGTGGGGAGGGATTTTACGTAGTGGATTTTACGGTACAGATGCCTTCTGAGATGTTCTTGTACGTTACGTCATAGGGTTATGTTGGAGTGGGGTCGGTGGGGTGGGGTGGGGCATTAATGTCCATGCCAACTTGTACACGCTGTGCTATAGATGTCGCCCGCAAGAGATGTTGTACATTATATCACTGGGTTTGAGTGGGTTGGGGTGCAGCAGTACTGCCTATCATAGGCAGCGGTTCCTGTACGTTACAGATGTCTCCTAGTACGCTTCGCGTTGCGCGCGTGATGATCCTCGGCTGCTACATGTGCTGTAAATTAGGTCATGGAAATGTGGTGGACAACGGCGCTCTGTTGGGATACACATATTTATCTATCTATCTATCTTTCTATCTTTCTATCTATCTATCTATCTATATATATATATATAAAAATATTCATATCTGTTTATACATATAAGATATATAATATGATAAACAAATTAAACACATAAATGGTGTTTTGAAAACATATCGAGATGGGTCAAACCTCAAAAAATATAGCATTGATTTTTTACACACACACACACATATATATATATATATTTAGGATTGTATAGATAGTATGTTAAGTCGAAATATACATATACATAGACATATATGTACATATATGCTATACACATATATGCATATACACATGTATATGCATATATATATATATATATTAGTTTATATATATATAGATTATACATTTTACATATAATACATATAATATAGATATGAACAAGTGGAAAAGACATGACACCGCAATTCGACTTTAGTTGATGCAAAGGTGCTAGCCATGGCTCCAAATGCTTCAACNATACATATAATATAGATATGAACAAGTGGAAAAGACATGACACCGCAATTCGACTTTAGTTGATGCAAAGGTGCTAGCCATGGCTCCAAATGCTTCAACGTTGAGGAAGCGGAAGGCTTCCTCTGATGGTCCAGTCCAACGCCCTCACCCATGTGATGACCAAGTTCTATGCCAGAATGTTCCCAAATGGTCGGGCGTGTGGTATGCCTCCGATTGTAGCGGCCTTGATTCAGGGGCCATAGCTTTAGCCAGGCTGTCTGAGTTCAGGCATTGGTTTGCATCGGAGATTTATGGCCCATACCGACATGTGTTTACAACACTGCACCCAACATGTGAGAAAGTGTTTGCCGATTGTCAACAGCGGTCACTGCATGATTTGGAAGCTGAGCGCAAAGCCCAGCGCAATGCCACAAAGGCTTTGATTTACACAGCTGGATTTCCATGCCAGCCTTTCAGCAAAGATGGCTTGGGGGAGGGCAGCGGAGATCCCCGGGCCAGAGTGATTTGGGATATCTTGCTGACCATTGCAACCCTCCGACCGGATATCTTCATATTAGAAAATGTTCCAGACCTAGCCAATGATCGACGATATCGTGAACACTTTCAGGAGATCTTGGACCTTTTAGTGAAGATTGGCCCTAGGGCCTACTACATAGATTGGCAAATCTTGGATTCCCATGATTACGGAGTTCCAGCAGCTAGACGTCGGCTCTACATTGTGGGAGTGCTGAGAGCCAAACTGTGTAGGCCATGGCAGTGGCCCAAGGAGTTGCCAAAAGTCTCGCTGAAAAGCATTCTGGTTCCTCGGAAAAAAGGCGAGGAAACACCAATCACCTCGCTGAACACAACGTGTTTACGAAACTTGGCTGATGCTTTCAAGCAGATCAAAGCAAAAAAGGACCCATCATGGCAGAAAAAACCGTGGGTGATTGATTGCAAGAACAGTTCATCCCGCGGTGTGCATTTTACTTATGACAAATTTCCAACCATTACAAGAAGCCACGCAGATCATCTGTGGGTGGTCTGCAAAAATGATTTCGTGAAGCCAGTCGAGCTGCTAGCTGCACAAGGCATTGTGCAGGATGACCTGCCTGTGAGCATCGATTCCTTGCCGGCCAACACCATCTGTCAGATGGCAGGAAATGCATTTACTGCCACGGTGATGAAATGCCTCTTAGACGTTTTGTTGGACGCCCTGGGCTTGTTTTGACGATTTAGGGGACATTAAATCGTCTGTCACGTGACAAAACAACTGCTGCTGAGCCGGGTGCACTGCAAGATTGATGTAATCATCCCCTTAATATTACATAGCCCTTAATATTACATAGCCCTCAATATTACATAGCACTTTCTGATCTGGAGGGGTGATATGTGATATTAGGGGGATGTTTTTTGGCACCAGTGAGCACGTCACAATTTGACATGGTATCATGTGAAATCACACCTATGTTGAGATGAATGTCGTTTGTTTACATATGTTTACATAGCCTTCATTTCGAATGTGAACGCATCACCCAGCCCAAAGACGTTGTCCTTTTTTGGATTCTTTGCAAAAGTCGACCTGGTTTCAACTGTACAGTTTTCGCAACTTGTTCTGCAGGGATTTGTTTTTTTGCAGCACTTCCCGGCATTGGGTCGGGCTCATCTGGCCATAGGATGCCCAAGTCTTTTTGTCCCGGATTCTGGCAAACATCATTCCAGCATCTGGGGGAATTGAAGCTGTCTTCAAGTCATTGATCATCCGGTGACGCCCTGAATGGCTTCTTACTTTGGTAGGATCGTCAATATCGCCGTCAAAACATTTTCTTGCTTTGACTATGCTATGACACACTGCGTCTTTTTTCATGCGACTGCCCGTTCGCGCGGAAGGAAACAAATACCCACCAGGTTGTGGCCATTTCCAATGATCAACATATGTGACAGACCCTCGAGCTCCGCAATCTTTTGTTCGTGTGCGCTTGACGCCGTTTTTTTTTTAACTTTTGCAACCGTGAGAGAACCGGTGTCAATAGGCACTCTTTGACCTCGAAGGTTTTGATTCTCAGAAATACGTTCAGCAATCAAGGCCCCAAAGATTCATTGAGAGGAAATATGTTGGTTAAAACATGTTACAACATATTTGACGGTTTTTGAACTTCTCGCCTCTGGCTGACGCTTGAGGGGCTTGATTCTGACAGTTCCATGACGGAAATTGAAATCATCCGCAGTCAGTGCCAATACTTCCGTTACCCTGCAGCACAACATATGACTGAGCATGACAACCATGTAGAGCCAACTGGGCCCGATCCGGAGGAGATGTTGGCACCATTGGTTCCAGAGTCGTCCGTGTAGAGGGGAAGCCTGTCCAAGTTTTATCCTTGGGGCCTTCGTCCGTGTCTTCTTCTTCTTCTTTTTCATGACTCTTCGTGGGGCCATTGCGCAAAGCAAACGAAAATATATATGAAATTGTTGTGAGTGCTTGAGCATCCGTCAACGGAAAGTCGCCTTTTGTCAGGCTTTCTTTAGGTATGTGATGTCTTACATGTTTACAGCACTTTTGGGCAAACATATCATTTTATGGTCGGGATTTTGGTGATTTTCCAGGGAAACGGTCCGCTAGTCTCCTAAAATCCCTTTAGGCGACTTGCCATTTCCAATGTTGACAAACGGTAGGTTATTGACATGAGGGCTTCCCTGGCGACCAGCCATGATTACATATAATCTTAGTNACGGTAGGTTATTGACATGAGGGCTTCCCTGGCGACCAGCCATGATTACATATAATCTTAGTAGCCAACACATACAATCATAGAGCCATGGAAAAAAAAACAACATAATCATGGAACCCGGTAGGTGCCATTCTTCATCCTCATTTTCACTGCATCATCAGCCACCAGCATCCTCATCATCATTGCTTCTTGTGCCTGCCACTTACAACAGTATATAAGTAGTACTGTGCCTGCCACACACTGTGCCTGCCACGTACTTTGCCTGCCACTGTGTTGTCTGAGTGGTACTGTGCCTGCCACACACTGTGCCTGCCACGTACTTTGCCTGCCACTGTGTTGTCTGAGTGGTACTGTGCCTGCCACACACTGTGCCTTGCCTGCCACTGTTGTTGTCTGAGAAGTTACTGTGCCTTCCACACACTGTGCCTGCCACGTACTTTGCCTGCCACTGTTGTTGTCCCTGTGCCGNTCTGAGAAGTTACTGTGCCTTCCACACACTGTGCCTGCCACGTACTTTGCCTGCCACTGTTGTTGTCCCTGTGCCGCCCTGCTTAAGAAAAGTCAAGTTTATCACTTCGTGCTGATTGCGGGAAAACTTGCACCTCCAGAGAAACGCTTTGTGGAAGAGCCAATGTAGTGGAAGCTTCAGTAATGACAGCTTGCTCCACTTCGGGGCCCCAAAACAAGGTCCAAAAAACATAGAAAGACAAGGTACGCCAGAAGCGACCCCCATGTTTCCACCCAAGCTTGGGCTGCACAGGATCGAATCAGCTGTCTTGACATTGGTGAAATGAGAATCATCCCAATACGTAAGGGGACAAATCAGGCTTTGGAATGCTTGGGATTTATTCCTAGTTCTCCAAAGTGATCTAGACATCTTACAGTCTGGCAAACCACTGGATTTTGGAGGACTTGTGAGTCAGATCATACAGCATTCCCTGTGTGCCACATGAATGTGGCGAAGTTTCACCAGAAACTCTTTTCACAAAATTCCGGCTCCTCGGCTAGTGGAGATTTGAGATTGGACCTGCAGCACCAAAGATAGTGCAAGGGCACAGCCAAAGTCTGACCCTACATTGTATAGTAGGTTCTTCATTTTTGTACCAGCTATTAAAATGAAGATGAATCTTCTATTTCTGAGACTTGCCCAGCAAATCTGGAAACCACTGACTGGCTTTCGTCGAGGCTCCAACCATTCCAAGGCGATCCAGGGAGGGGATGTTGCGATCTTGGGATGGCCATGGATGACGTAGCAAAAAGTGAGCATAGTATGGTGATATAATGGAAATGTGTAAGTCTGAAGAGGCTCTGATGCGAACGCGCAAGCGCCCGTAGTTGCACACGTTTGCCGCTTTTGCACAGCATGTTCTTCTTTTTAAGACGTTTGCGTTGTTGGGTCCCACGTGACATCGAGTTTTTATTCGCATACTTCGGACATTTGCACTGGTGCTGCACTCGCGATGCGACGCTTATTCATTCTCGGATTTGTCGTCCTTGTTTTCCTCTTTTTGTCTCAGTGACACAGGCCGTGAGCCAGTGTGCGCCACTTCTGAGCAAAAATTGGCATCGTTTGAGGAGTGTGGATCGATCCACTTTCCCGTACCAAGTGGAGCGGAACGACAACCCTTCTCAGTTTTGGTCACGGGCAGCCATTACGTCGCTGCCTTAGTTTCTGAGCTGGAGACTCAAATGGGTGCTTTCGAACTTCTCGTCCTTCGACCGGAAGATAAGCAGGACCCATCCAATCAATCACACGTTTCTGGACCAAGACCCCACATTGTGTTGCTCAAGTCCCATTCAATAATACATAGTATAACTTTTATACATTATATCCCCCTTGTATCCCCACTGTATTCGATTCAATCATAGTGTGGGTATGCAATGACGTGATCCATAACCCTGTTGGTTCATGGTTTTCCGGGGCTGAAACTATGTGGTCGAACGATATGAGCCTCTTTCAACCAGTAGAAGAAGATCACACAAGAACTTGCTTTTCCTGAATCTGACCCTTTCCTTCTCTTAATGCTCCCAGACTTCCGCCCAGATATCATTNACCAGTAGAAGAAGATCACACAAGAACTTGCTTTTCCTGAATCTGACCCTTTCCTTCTCTTAATGCTCCCAGACTTCCGCCCAGATATCATTTGGATTACATAGTACCCTCACCATGGGAATCATTTTCGCTTGATCTTTGTAAGCTGCTTGCTTCAGAAATGAAAGCAAGCCCACTAGGCACGAAATTTGAGTATACATAACACATATCAAATCTTCCGTCATTCGAAGCAGCGATTTGATCAATTCTACTCGTAGTTGATTTGGTACGGGCACCAACCTCAAACATCCCATGACCCAGGCACTCAACAATCTGATCTTTTGCGCAGGTAAAATTGGACAACACCACCCAAACAGATATTGCGCTTTGGCACGACGAGTCCAGTTGTGAGTCCGAGCTGTAAGATCGAAGACACATCTAGCACAGTTAAGTGTCTTTTGTTGCTTACTTTATTGCTCATGTATGCACATATAGTACTGCATGTATTATCATAAATCATGTTTTATATGTGCATAATACATGTTCATTTAGACATGTACATGAGTACACACACACACACGTATATATGAATTATAGGTATGAATGAACACCACCTTTTCATTGTTACTGCTGGCCCACTTTCACACTTCTTGCGGGTTACCCTCTGTATCGTGTTTGTAACATGCATATCTTCGGTGGTTGAATTCGAGTTTTTGTGGAAACTGGCTAGCAGAAAGCAAACTGGAAGTGCGCCAGATTTCCTCCAGTTTTGCTTCTCTGCTTGTTGTACAATCAAGCAGCGTGGCGTGTAATCTTCAAATTCGCTCCAGTTTTGCTTTCTTCTGGGATTGATAGAGATGACGTGCTACAAGAAGTGCGCCAGATTTGCTCCAGTTTTGATTCTCTCCTTGTTGCGCAGATCTAGCAGCATTGCGTGTAATGTCCATTCGCTCCAACTTTGCTTCCTTTTAGGATTGATTTGCACAAAACGATTTTCTGGTGTTCCTGCAAAGGTACTTGAAATTTTTGCAGGTACAGCTCGACTTTCACGTCACATAGGGATGAAATCATGTGCTGTTGACAAAGACAACAAGCGTGCGAGTGGTATTCACATTGCAACGTATGACCTCAATGATCCGGACCAACTTGATGCCATGCGAGTTCATAAGCTGCACAAGGACGCCACTTTGTGGATGTATTTTGCCGCCGTCTTGTGGAACGGCCTCCAGGGTCCGAGGCAGACCAGTGCCCAAGCTAGCAAAACTGGGGATCAAAGTCCCCAAACCCTTGCGGAGTGACTTGCAGCCATTGGGCCTTGATGGACCATCTGCACTCGACAAAGTGAAGGCTGAATGTGCAATGAAAGTACATGCATTTTACCACAACTGTGCATTGCTCTGGACATTGCAGTTTTCAGTTGAGAACTCCAAGAATTCTTTATTGGAAGATTCCTATGGTTGAATGTTTGATGCACCAATTGGGTGAGTACATGACACTTTTTGACAACTGTTGTCATGGAGGAACACGACAAGAAAGGGACGGGATGGTGGTCGACAGTCGACTCGTTTGAATGTTTGGCTGCACGTTGTGACAATTATCATTTCATTAGAAATGCAGAACTTGCGGATGGTCGTGTTGTCTTTCCAACCCATCTTAAGGCAGCCTATCCCATCCTTTTGTGCGAACGTTTAGCATCTATCGCCAAAGATAAGGCACTTGAATTTGGTGCCGTTGAGGGGCAGACACAGACCGCTCCGTCTCCCAACACGCATTCTACTTAATATGCTGCCACGCGGGCCGCAAGTTCAAACTTCTGGTTTCCGAATTTGGCGGTTGCTAAAAAATGAGTGAGGGTCGCAAGCTTTGCTGAACAAAGTTTCTTAAACTTTTTCCAAAGGAACCAAGATTGTGCATCAGCAGTTTCAGCAGGGTATTTTTCGGGCCAATGCAAAGATGAATGATGAAGTCAGAGTTCATAAGTCGTGCAATACACAATATGAGACGCACGATTTCACAATTGGCATTCCGGGGAAACTATTAGATTTCTTGAACAAAGCTTTTGAGCGCAGGTCATCCCAGAACGATTGCTGTCCAGGCACTACGCAGGTCGTAAGTGCGACCAATGACTTAGTCATCCAATCGCGTTTTCGGTTAAAGCGGCTTCCAAAAGAAACTTTTTTTTTCTTGCAGCCAGGTCTCTGCCACCTCTAAAGTTCATCCTCTTTCAAATTGCCTTTTGGATTTATTTGTTTTTCATGCCCAAATACCGGACCAAAATTGAACATTTTTCATAAGAAAACACAATCAAATATTTGAATTTCAGAAGAATCCAACTTAATGACTCAATGGCTCATGGTTTTGGTCCGGTTTTTGGCAGCAAAAAAATCAGGACTAGGGAAGCGTTTCAGACTTGTCATCAGGGCTGGTGTGCAGCAACGGTCCGGGTGACCGCAATTGATGGGTAGGGTTTTTTCTGAAGCCAAAACAATGTCAAAAGTCTTGCTTCTTTTGTAACTTTTTCATCCATCGACATGGCAGGCTGCTACAGCAAAGATCGTGACGGCCAGTACTGCAATCGCGGTGCAGATGAAAGGTGCGGACAAAAAAAAATAATGTGGCACATTGTGGAATTCTCGTGTGGTTCTGCAATTGCCCCGCAAGAAACACAGCTGTCTGTGGGCTGAACTTGCTCTGCTACTAAGTTCTCCCTCTGATCCCAGCCGTATACAGCAAAACTTTGGAGTCTCCAAGCGAGGTTGGCTCGGGAGGGGTGGGTTGGAGTTGGGGTTCAACCCTAACGAATTATGGGGGTCCCAGGGCGAGGAGGGGGGGAACTCAGCGCAACTAACTCTTTGACTCTGCCAGGGTTACAACTAGTTACAACCAACTCTCTAACGCTGCGCCCGGAAGCAGGGTTGCAATTAGTTACAAAGAAAAAGTACAACTACTAATACTACTACTACTACTGCTACTACTACTACTACTACTACTACTACTACTACTACTACTACTACTACTACTACTACTACTACTACTCGTGCTGCTACTACTATTACTACTGCTGCTACTCCTACTACTATTAGTACTATTTGTTTTATGAACAAAACTAATCGGGCAGGAAATTGAATTATTATTACTTCTACTATTACTATTGCTACTACTGCTACTACTACCACTACTGCTACTACTGCTGCTGCTAGTACTACTACTACTGCTACTGCTACTACTACTGCTACCACAACTACTACTATTGCTGCTCGCCTGTTTAAAAACAAAACAAATGGGGCAGAAATTATTAGTGGAGCCCGGGGCCAGAGTTCCAACTAATCACAAGTAATTATAACTAACTCTTCCTCTGCGCCCCAGGGCCGAGGTTACAACTAGTTGCATCTAACTCTCCAATCCTGGTCCCGGAGCCAGGTTACAACTAACTCTCCAACCCTGGGCCTAGAGCCAGGGTTACAACTAGTTACAACTAACTCTCCAACCCTGGGCTCGGGGCCAGGGTTACAACTAGTTACAACTAACTCTCTAACCCTGGGCCCGGAGCTGGGGTTACAACTAGTTACAACTAACTCTCCAACCCTGCGCCCGGGGCCAGGGTTACTGTACAACTAGTTACAACTGATTCTGCAACTAGTTGAGAACTAGTTACAACCAACTCTGCAACTAGTTTGTAACTAGTAACAACTAATTCTCCAACTAGTTCTGAAAACNACTGATTCTGCAACTAGTTGAGAACTAGTTACAACCAACTCTGCAACTAGTTTGTAACTAGTAACAACTAATTCTCCAACTAGTTCTGAAAACGTTGCAGTTAGTTGCTAACTAGTTACAGAGTTAGTTCCAACTCAAACTATTTGAACTAATTCTCTAAAGTTAGTTGTAACTAGTTGTAACTATTGCTTAAACAGTTACAAATAGTTTAACTAGAACTCTAACTAAGGCATTTTGTATTACTTGCTCCAAGCTGATTCGGAAGCTGTGCCAACGGGTCTCCAAGTTGATTCTGAGGCCTGTGCCAGCACTGGCCCCTTTTTAGACTTGCAGGGTCTCGGAGGCTTCGGAGGATAGAGAAAACTAGTTCCAAAGTTTGGAGTCACCTGTCACCTGTAGGCCGAAAACTTGCGAATCGTTTTTGTTCCCTGATTGTATTGTATTGAAAAAAAGCCGGATTGGGCCTCATCTATTGAAAAGTGACCCAGACGCAACCACAACTGTGAGAAGAAAATGGCAAGGATTCATCTGCGAGCAAGATAAGGACTACTCTAGATAGATATCTTTTATTTTCTTGCATGGCCAACCTGCTAGCCGCTGTTAACAAAGCGTTATCGTCCCTGCTGGCCAGGTCTTCCCTGAAGTATTTTGAGCCGAAAGCCAGGAGTAACAAAACATTTGGACATGCATTTCAAAATATATACCCTCTTTGCCGCTAAGGATGCCGTTGCTTGATTCTTCAGCAGGGACCCAGCAATTCTAATTTGCTTTCTTAAATCCACCAAGATCGAAACCAGCAAAATATTTGGTCGAAAACGCAGCAAGGAATGAAACTGGAACCCAAAAAAATTCCTTTCAAAATCCTTTCTTTTCATTGCAGTTAATTTTTGATATGTTTGAATTCCGGCATCTTTCAATTCCTTTACATTTTAGATCGCCAAGTTTTGCACAATGAAATCATGTCATCATTATGGTTTTAATGCTACTGCACACAGTGAGGAACAAAAACGGTCAGCAAGTGTTCGGCGACCCAAAGTTTTGCTGCATTTGCCTGGCATACGGCGCAGTGTTGGCAAAGCTTCAGAGACAGTTTGGAGAGAGCTTGGCTGTCTACCTGAAGGTGCTGCGGAAGCGAAGGCTATTGCTGGAATAGATTGGCATTTGACGAGAGAAGCCTACTTTCAGCATCATGATTGGGATATTTGGCCTTGATCATGGAAGTGGGTATTTGAACTGGAGAGTTGGACCACTCTCTTCTGCATCTTGCTTATGGAAGCGAGATGAGAAGCTAGTGCACGGGCATTGGTTACCTTCTCACTTGACTCAATTTAATTACACATTGCGTAGTATGGACGTTTGGTCTTTGACTTAACAGTGCTATACTTCATTGCGTCTGGTCACTTCCGCGATACGCGTTGTTTGAAGTTTATCGATTTGGTGTTTGTATTGCTGAACCGACTGGATGTGATGGAAGTATAGAGCAGAACATTCTGCTCTCCAACTACTCTGGAACAGGGACGTTTGCATTCCTGGACTGACATGGTATGGAGAAGAAACATGAGGTTTTAGGATTTTCTGCATTGGAGATTTGTGCAATTTTATTTACAGATCACGCCGTTCTTGAACACTGGTTTTCACGTTTTGATGAGAGTTGAATTATTTGGGAATTTTTACGGTGATTTGTTTTGTAGAGAGTTGTTTTGAAACTCAAACAGCAGTTTGAACACACTTTGGAATGCATTGTTCCATCAACCTTTAAGGAAAGGTTGATGTTCACAACCTGGAATTGCGTTTCCTAATAGTTGGACATTGGCTCAAGAATTGTCAAGAACTGAATTGAACTGTAGTTTCACTATCAGCAGGAATACGTAGGAAGACAGACTTTCCTCTGTTTGTGTGCGGCCGTGTGCCGTTCTTCCTTTGTGTTGCGTCCGAGCGAAAAGATTGAAGCTGACGTGTGCACTTGGGAGTCGAAGGTTGAAACTTTCTTTTGTCTTGAGATCTTGTCTGATCTGACGTCGTTCTAGTAAGAGGCTAGATTTTATCATGGTAGCGGAGCCCTGCGGGGCTACCCGCACCATCCAATGCCGACCCCTGTGCTAAGGATGTCGACTAAGGTACTGATGGCACATGGCGTATTGAGCTCCTGTTGTGTCCCAGTTGAGCTTGTACTAAGGTGCAGTGTCTTAGGTGCAGACTGTCAACAGGTGCCAGCCAAGAGGATCGCTTCTTTATGAGGCACCAGTGAAGAGCCAGGCGGGTTTGCATGTGTTTGGTGTGTTTGAAAAGGAGCTGAACGGTTTAGGGAACACCTTGGGAGAATGATCGCAAGAGAAGAGTTTGCCTTCCTTGTTTATCAGCATTGTGGCTATGGTCAAGTGTAGTTTCTGTCCTTATCTAGGCAAGGCAGTCCTTTTGAGCAAGCATTGGAAGCAGAACTTGGCGTACTTGAAGGAGTAGTTTAGTGTCTGTAGGTGGACAAGTCATCTAGGACGTCAGTCGTGACATGCTTGGTAGTGGCCAGGTGCCAGGGGTAACTCGGATTAGTTGACCCGTCAGCTGACCATGGTGTGTGTGTGTGTGGCAATTGCCAGGAGGATGATAAGGGACGGACTGACACTTGAATAGCAGGAGAAGAATGCTGAGGGTTGTCGATTTGTTGTATTTTACGTTTTTGAAGTCTGTTGCAACAGGGAGTCAGCCAATTTGCTTGCGTAGGAAGCGTTTGAGATTTCTTGGCGACGCGAGGCTAGTAGAGGTGTAAGGGGAGGAGTCGCAGGTGCGATATGTTCAGTCAGGAACAGTGAGATCCTCAGCCTGGAGCCTTGAAGCTAGCAGTATTAGTGAGTTGACCGCAGCTGCATGGTGTCACAGGCGGTGACCGCAGGCGGTGTTTGACATGTACGTTTGTCTTGCGTCTTCAACGAAGGTGGGACACCAGGGTGTACAGCATCAACGAACCAGTGAAGTTTTGGGTGCTGTTGTTATGGCGCCAATGGGCTGTCGTTATGGCCCGAGATGTCGACTCCGATACTGGACATGTTGCAGCGGCAATAGTTTATCCGACGACTGGAGGACATATCAGTGTGGTGGGTGCTGTCGTTGTGGCACTGGCACCAGAGCCTGCTGTTATGGCCAAGCTGTCGACTCCGATGCTGGAAATATGCATCGGCAGTAGTTTAGCCGACAACTGGAGGACAGAAGAGATGACGTGTGGTCGTATGCTCGTATTAGCAACCACATGAGGCAGTTAAGGGTACCCAAGGATAATGATGCAGACGGCAGAGATGTATCCGATGGGGAAGGCTGCGTTAACGACATGCAGCACGAAGTGGATTAAGGACCAGCTATGCTCTAGGAGGAACACTTATGGGACTGAGGTGGTCGCAGACAGTGGACGTGTTTGTTAAGGAAAGGTCGCGAAGCATGCCACGAAGATTTTGGGTTTTCTGTTCGGTGATGACCGCAGTCGATCATGGTGCTTGCTGACATGCGTTGTCTACTTGGTAATGATGTATGGAAATGCGCGCTTGGATACGTTGTTTGGTAACTTTGATTTTGGCTGGGTGCGTGTAGGCTACAGGCACGAGGTGACTTGAAGGACTGTAGGAGAATCCTGATACACACGTGGTGTAGGGACTAGTGCTTGAAGGAACCCAGGAATCTGTGGAGATGCCGGTAACATGCTGTGATCTGTGAGCAGTTCTGTCGATGCGAAAGAAGCCTCGAAGTCTAGGGTGAGTGAGAGTGAGAAAGCGATAGGGTCAGGGATCTGGACTTTGTCAAGGAGACTGGACGCCAGAGATCAGTGGTTTGTAGTGGACCCGACACGTAGTTGGAGACTCTTGTTTGACAGTGAGATGCTTGCGTGTCTGCGGGCTCAGGCTGAGTGTATGCCCTGTTCTGCTTGTGGGTCCCATCTCCCTACATGGACAGTGTTGGCCCACAACACCAAACCATGTCAAATTTGAATCATACATGCCTTGCTGTTGGACCCCACCGCCATCATCAGCCTTGGGGAGTTGTCCATAAACTGGGCCAACCCAGAAAATTTTCTACTTCCGAGGAAAGGGCTTACCCATTGCCTTGGCATACCACATGGCTTTTTACATTGCTCAAGGGTTGCTCAACCGTGACTGGAAACCTCCAGCTATCCATTTTCAACCATTCGATGCAGTGTCCTACCACCACTTGCGTGCAGTGGTCGGAGTACAACCAAAAGCTAGCAAGGTCGCTCCGCTGTTGCCGGAATTCGTCGTATTGTGTCTGTTCGCATCCCATGTCATGAACCCTTGCCAATCACTGCAGGTGATAAGCTCCAGTCCCCCTGGGACGATGTCCCCAAGGGCTCCTGCCTATTGAAAAAGCCTCTCTCCGGCCAAATGCGGGTGATGAAACAGCAAATAAGTGTCCAGAAAACGTCCCTGGAAAGTATGTTTTCTTTGGTGTCTACAGGACATGTGGTGAGTTTGTCACCTATGCAGTTGCAGCCGGCCATCCAGTAGGTACAGATGTTTCATAAGGGACAAAACTGTCAGTGAGCTGGCAAGACACCGACATGATACTTTGGCTTATTGGCTTGTTAGGGGTAAGCTGCTAGTGAATGCTGAAAGAGAGCTGCGTGAAACCTTGCACGCTGATTTGCAAGGCGTCCTGTCGCCCAAAACGTTCCTCCTGTGGAAGGAGATGATGTCGTACTACAATTACCCAGATACTGGTGTGTTTGACGAAGTTTTGAACGGCGTTTAATAATCGGCGGGTGCACCGTTCGTTGAAGCTTCTGACTCGAGCGTTAAGCCAGCATTGACCACGGTTGAAGAGTTGGCCAAAAACTCCAAAGCGGGGGGTGCTGCATTGCTTGCGTCTGTACGGTCCTCGGGTGATCGAAACCTCGGCGGAGGTGGAATGCAGGTGGCTGGCAGGCCCTGATGAGGCTTCCGACCTTCCAATGGACGCAGTTGTGAGCAGACGTTTTGGGATAAACCAGTCCTCACATGAAACCGCCAAACTTCGTTTGATCGATGACTTCACGTGCAAGTTGAATCGGCTAGTAAGCTACGTACCCTCGACGTTGCTGCTGCGCTTTGCATGGAGTTGCTGAAGCTCCCAGGTGATCACCAATGGGTTGGCAAAACTGTGGACCTAAGTGCAGCCTACCGCCAGCTGGGCGTCCTGGTGGGTTTCATTCATTGCTGTTTTTGATCCAACCACCAGGAAGCCCAAGATCTTCTCTATGAAGGCGCTCCCGTTTGGAGCTAGCCGCTCAGTTTATAGTTGCATTTGTGGCCCGATATGCCCATCGCCATCACAACACACTTGGACACCCCGCCGTGTCCAAAAAGTTTCGCAAATTTACTTCGTGATCCCTCTTTCACGGAATTCATTCCGATGATCGACCCGTGTTGGACGGCTATTTTATCTTTTTATCTTTTATCTTTTGTGGATTGGTTGCACGTTGCATAAGATTCAGAACTGCACCACCAAGTTTTCGATGCACATTTTATTTGGTTTCAGTTTCAGATTGTTTTTCCACCTTCCTTGTTTTCCGGAAGTTCACCTTGATAACTCGGAAGTTTGGCGTGGAGCCCGCTGTCTAATTTAATTTCTTTGCAGTGTCAAGTGGCGCAGTGGCGGTGGAAAATGTCAGTGGGATCTGAAGCTCACCTCTGCCAAGGAGGAGTCCGAAATTTTGTGATCAGCACTCATTGGCTTGCATGGCCCCTGCGCAAGGATAACAGTGCAGTGATTCCAAATCAATTTCAGTCATGGCAGTTGTCACCACTTCATGCATGGATCAAAACGATTCATGGACATTTCACACAAGGCCCTGAGGCTCGAAAAAAGGGATCCGCTTTGCTACCGTTGCTTCGCAAATAGAAGTAGCCACTGTCTTCAAAATCCAATTCAAATAAAAAATATTCATCAACATTTCAATTTGTTGTTGCAAACGTTTTCCCTGGTCTGTCTTCCGGTTGGTGATGTTGGTCACCCCTGGAACCATTTTTGCATAATATTTTCTATTTGATCTGTTCTGGGTTCTGGGGGCACGTCCACCATACAAATCAAATAGGAATTGAATTTCCTGAATATCTTCTATCTTAGTGGTTCGTATCATACGTACAATTACCTACATATATCCTTGCATACATTACATATATGCTTACATTTGTTCCAGCATTTACGGTTTGTGTCGTACATATGCAAACATATATACAGAACAAATGTAAACAAACGCCACAACAGTTGCAGCCGCGTGCCACAACAAGTGCAATTAAATGCCATAGCAAATGGAAACACATGGAAACAAATGCCACAACAAATGCAAACAAATGCCACAACAAATGCAATTAAATGCCACAACAAATGCAAACAATCGCCACATCAAACGCAAACACATGCAAAAATTTGGGTCAGAAAATGCATCAAACATATGTAAAATGAAATGTTGCAACATATGTATATCTTATTTTGGGGGTACAGACCCGTATAGAGTAGTGCTTTTGGATAACGTTAAAATATATTCCCTGCAAATATTTTTAAACGTAATCAAACGTATTCAAAATTGAAAATTCAGCATTTTCTTTGCACTTCTTGTCAAAAAATATTCACATTTCAGCCCCACAAAAGAAATATCATGTTTGGTGGGCCCCAAAGCTGAAGATTAAAAATTTTCTTCGCACATCTTATCAAACATATTCAAATTTGAGCCCCGCAAACAAAAAAAATGGTGGAACCCAAGCTTGACGATTAGATATGTTTTCTGGAAATCGTCAAAAGGTATTCAAATTTGAACCCCTTAAAAAATATAATTTTTAGGGGGGCCCAAGGCCCAAAATTGAAGATTACATATGGTCTTTGCATATCTTGCCCACAGTATTCAAATTCGAACCCCACAAGAATTGTAATTGTTGGTGGGTCCAAAGTTGAAGATTAAACGTACTCTTTGCAAATCTTGTCAAAAGTGTCCACTTTCTGCCCCACAAAAAACAGCTGTTCCGCGTGCGAAACTCCAGGACAACAGTAATTTCTATAATCCCACCATTGCCATTGTCCGCATATAGTTGCTCTAGACATCTCTAAACTTTAGCCACTCTGTTTTCAGCATGTCAAAATCCCATCATGTCTCCAAACTCATATGAACCTTAGCTTTCGTTCACCCCCTCCTGGGCCTCAAGTCATTCTCAACAGAATCTATGGTACTGGTACTTTGCTTTGGAGTGTGGGGATATGTTCAGCCGTGTGGCTCATTGACAGCTCTAGCATCACAATAATCCGTTGATAGTCAGCAAATAGCATTTGTCTGCGCACTTGATTGTGCACCATGAAACTTATCAACGACATGGGACAACTGGCGCAATCTCACAATTTTTGATTTGTCTCTAACATATTTGCACATTTATGGAACATTGATTGGTCAGTGCTTGTCTGCCATGGCATTGGTACCTGGATTTCGAACTCAAAATTTTCATCACAAGGTGCTGGAGAACGAAGAAGACTCGGCAGAGGCAGCAAAACTTGTAGCTGGTGCGACTGCTTGGCAGGCTTCTGCCTCTGCAAACAACACTTTGCTGGACAAATGGCACAATTTGTTTCATGCCTATGACATTCAAGAATCTGGAACTATTTCATGCGGTGACTTCGTGAAACTGGAAATTCGCAATGGCTTTGAGCAGGGCGATTTGAAAAGAATACTCCGCGCTTTTCCCACAATGTCAAAAGCAGACTCATTCTCCAAAGGGCGCTTGGATTTCATGGATTTCTGCAAAGCTCGCCTTGATTCGTTCGATCAAGGTGTTGCCTGGTTTTGATTGGTGATGTTGTTTTCATGGTTTGTTTGTTTTATCTCATCTATCTCGACTGTCATTGTCGTCAAGAAAGTCAATGCTGTTGTTGAGGCCACTCGGGTTGTGCCATCTGTCCAACACCTGCTACAAGTGGCAGATCGCGACCTGACAACCACGATGGCAGAGCGCTTTCGGATGGGACCATTCTATTCTTGGGAGGTCAGGAAAGAACTGAAGGAGGTGCGTTTTGCGTGTGTGAATGGGAATCAGTCAAGACGCTACAAGACTAAACATGCAGCAATGCCTAACAGCAGATCATTTTTTCAGGTTACGTGCTGACTGTAGCCTTGCAAACCCGCCGCCCATGGCTCACTGCCGGCATTGCTGGTTCGCGTAAAATGAACGAACAACTTTGTGCAAAGACTGGGTTGAATGCTGGTTCGTTGAAAAACTGCTGCTTGTAAACAAATGTAAAAACAGTAAGGTGGAAAACTCGATGGGACTAGAAACCAACTGGTGTTTAAGCAGGTTTGCGAAGAAACTGGTCAATGCAGAACCTCATTAGTGCAAAAAAAAATAAGCTGGCGTGAAAATTAACCGGTGTCAAAACGATTCGTAATAGGTCGAAAAACTGATGGAGGTGGAGGACAAAGAGGAGACGAGGAGGGTAGTCAAACTGCGCTAGGTAGGCGAAACTAAGTTGCTGCCGAAGAAGAAATGCAGTAAAAAGTAAAAACAAACATTTGCAGCCAACTAGACTGAACATACGGCACACTTAACATAACATAGAAGCAACATCCACAAGACACACCAGCAGACCAGCGAATGAGTTCTGTAGCGGTTGCCCCCCTTGAAGTGCTCTGCTTCTACATTTGCAGACTGGGTTTGTGCTAGGTCTGCAGATTTTGTGCACACATTATGTATGTAAGTATGCAATTCGAAAACGCATTCAACCGTTTTTTTGGGGAACAACTGACAAAGATGTCACCACCAAAACATGGCACAAAAAATTCACCCCAACTTGAACAACGTTGTTTTTCTTTCTTATGAGTCATTAATATACTCTTCCAGCCCAATTGCAAAGAGTTGGCATACTGGTCCGAAAGAGGTTTCAATGGATCGCCGTAGACACTTCATTATTTGTTTGGCGGACACTTGGGACAAAATATCCCAAGCAGCATTCATGTCCGCCTCGGAGGTTTTCACTTGCTGGAAAAGCACTTCTGAAGCGGCATTGTCTCCGAGCGACTGGCTCATGGCCAGCAAGGTGGTCGAAACTGAATGTGATGCGTATTTGAGTGAAAAGTGGACAGGTGAACGAGCCTTTCATTTGGCAGACGCTAACAAGGACGGTCTCGTACAGTTTGAAGAATTTGTTTCCTTCAGCCTTTCTGTATTCGAGGTCGTCTTTGGACGCAGAACTCAAGATGCCTTGCAGGTCCTAAAGAAAGTTTGTTCACGGGAAAAGCGACCTCTGAGCTTCACCGTGAAACTTCCCGTCTTTTTGCCACACCCTCCATATACTTTCCAGACACCGAGCTTTGCACGACATGCAGATTGCACTTTTTGGCATGCAGACGATCTAGAATTACCGAGCTCTGTTACACAGCTGCCAGATCTTCTTGCCCTTCTAAGATTGAAACTCAAACTGGTCGGGATGTCCTTTTCTGCCTTTTGGCAAACCTCCGGACCGGAGAAATCGCTTGATTTGCTTTCCTCCGAGAACTGCTCCAAGATTCTTCTCTCTCTATTTGATGCTATGGCCAAAGCAACGGGTCCAGCAACTCTGCAATATGCAATATATGTGAAGAACATCAGGCCAAAACCTGTTCGCCTCCATGAAGTTCATCATCAAGAGCTGCAGGTGAACTGCCTGTGCCCACAGATTTTGCCGATGGCTATGCGCTGGTGTCTTGATTGGGAGTCACATTTGGTGGGCTATGGCAGAGGACCACTGAGACTTCCGTACAACTTTACGATAGGTATAGGTGATGCACTCGTCCTGCAACTGCCCACTGAAGAGTCTGGCATCTCTTGGAAGGTTTTCATGACAGAGGATGGTGTTCTTGGCAAGCCCTGCTTGGAACAAGTACAGGTGGTGAAGGGGAAGAAAAAGAAGCAGGCCCACAAACTGCGGAATCTGCCACTTCATGTCACCGATCAGGGTATATACCCCAAATCCCACAGATGAATATGCCCTAAATGATCATCAGTGTTCCCGCTGAGAAGGTCTGCTGGCGCTGAGACTTTCCGTCTCACTTCTGTTTGTTCCTATGGCCAGGTAATCCAGAGTATCGCTGCAGAGAAGGCTACTGTGGAAGGCGACAGTTCCTGTTGATGTGAACATGTCCATTGCATTGGAATGACTAATATCATCCAGCACGAATTTTGGTAAGAATTAAGTGAAAATGGGAGTAAAACATAGTAAAACTGCAAAGAGCAGCTCGCGTTTTTTGCGGCACCAGAAACATTGACAAAAATCCGCCGTGGAAGTTTGGAGATCTTTGAGCAGTGTGGATGTCAGGAGAAGCAAAGCCCAAACCTCCGAAGGCTGCGAAACCTGCCAAGCAGCGCCCGCAAAGTGGCGCAGTTCGGGCAGCTCGCATGGCTTTTGACCGTCGGCTCGTCCCTTGGCATTTTTGGCAGATACTAGAGCCATCTCAAGCCAACACGATCAGAAAAAGTCCACTTTATGCAAGCTGAGGTGTAGGTTGTGGATAGAAATCCAAGATCTTGATGCTGTAAGCATAGTTTCACAATGTTCCACAGTACGATCACCAAGCCTCCTCAATCATATGACGACGAGTAACTTTGTAAGTAGTATTCTGACTGTCGCAACATTTCCAAATTGATCATGTGATGCCAAGTGCATTCTTGGAGCGACCGGCAGGGTCATGTTTCACCCCAACATTTGAGGTGCTCGTTGCACAAAAAGAGGGTCTTTGCAAGTTCTTCATTGAGATGAGTTGGGAACATCAAGAAGATGTGCTATGCCAGGGCACCTTGAACCTACCAGCTTCAGAGGCTCCCCTGAAGTGCTTTGCATTTAGGCCCCTTAGGTATAGTGGCATTGTCGATGGCATTTTGTGTGTCTGTATTTCATCTAGAGTCTAGGTTTGAAATGGATCGAAACGGGTGGCTGGACCGTGACTCACAGATTGGCGTCAGAAAGCACGAAGTGTTTTTTGAGTCACCGTGCCAGGCATCTGTGGGCAGATTAGGACCCCTTCAAGTCTCTGTGGAAAGAAATTCACCAAAGTTGCCTGAGTTGCAGAAAGCCAAAGGTATGGCTTGGTGGATTGGCACAAGGTGGGGTGTCAGCATTCAAGTTCACAAAATCTCACAGGTATATTGTTGAAAAGGTGTTTTTTCGCCGAGGAATGTATACCATTTGTTTCTTACACTTATACTGTAGCTGATTGCTATGAGGAGGGAATTTGAACACTTGTGTTGATAGCTGAGTCCAGTGTCCGTGAGGCACATAGCGTAGCTTCTCCTCATCCACTTTATGAATCCTTACTTTCTGATCTCAGGAAGTGAAAGATATCAAAGTGTGAGATTTCATGGCTGGTCCAAGATGTCCAAGCTTCCTAATCACAAAATCCAAGCACCTCGCAGGTGGTCGCCCAAGCCAGTGAAAGCCAAGGGTCGACCTCGGAGCGCCAGATGAGACCAGCGAAGAAACCCCAAACTTTTTCCAGGCGCAGTGAAAAGAGACTCACGTCCAGACCCTCACAGACTACAAATGACTACTGTTCAATGAGTAATCATTGTGCCATCATTACAGAGATGTCTAAAGTTTGACGACCCAATTTTTGGTCTGTCCACAATACATGGTTCACTGCGCTACAATGGAGAGAAACTGTTTTCTGACTTTTCGCAGCCAAGACGGCTGTGGATCTGTAGATACCTACTGGGCCCCAGCATCTAGTTGAGTGTTGATGGGTCCTGAAAAGCAATACCATGTTGCATCAGTTTGCCCGCCTGAAACTTCTAGCTTTGCTTCACGTCTTTGTTGCTGCAAGGTCCAAGATGGACTTTCTTGTTAGCAAGACTCTGAATCTTTGGATTTCCTCAAAAGTGGCGCGCCGCCTTCTTCCAGAAATCTGTGAAACAGACATTGAAATTAGCCTTGCACTATCAGCTTGGATGATGATGCATATGAGCTTCAATGTCGGTTCCTGGCTCGTATTGCGATTTCGGAGCTCAATGTGTAGGTCCATGGCGTTGTATGTTGTCAGGTCAAGTTTGCTTGCGTAGATTGAAACTCGTGTAAGTATACCATCTCCATCAATCTGCAAGGCTTTTTTAAGAATTCTTTTGTCGCGTGCAGGGACGGATTTACAATTTCTCTTTGCAGATTCTCATTTTTGGCCACTATCTATGCCAGAGTCTCTGAATATGAAACATGTGAAATATGTAAAGCTCTCCATCTAAGTTCCAGCCATGCTTTGATATGCGGTGGATTCTCTCTTTGGTAATTCTCCATGTCTACCAAACACACTGGCTGTGGGCGGAAGCTGATGGTAACGAGCTCGAGGACCAAGGCGACCAAGTCGACCAAGGCGACCAAGGCGACCAAGTCGACCAAGGCGACCAGCTCGGCAATGGCTTGTGTTGGTACAACAGTGCCTTGACAACCAGATCCCAATACGGGTACCCTCATATTATGATAAGTTTAATGGTGAGAATGAATGATCAAAGCTATCAACCATCAAATTTGGAGGTCAAGTTGCGTTTGGGCGACAACTTTTTCAATTCTTTCTGTTGTGACAGCAAGGCAACCGGAATTACACTCGATGTTGTGTAGATGCTGATCCGGAATGTTGGATCGGGATTTGGGTCACTGCAGATTTATGTTGCTATGCTATGAGCCAGCAGCAGCAACAATGCTTTGATTCCATGGAGTCACGGGTCGAAGCAAAACTACAAAAGCTTCACCAAATTATTCAGATGGCTGAAAATGCTGGATTGGAAAAAGAGGTCTATATTACTGGAGTTCAAGCTTCCAGCTATGAAGTTTTGCTGGCCCAACCACTTTCAATGTGGTCATGGGCCTGCAGTGCACCGGATTCTCCTTTGCTTTGGAGCATTGACTGCGCCTGCTGCGAGCCGGTGGAGACGACCTGTGTTGAGGCTGATGAGGCAACGACCTGGCCCAGTTTCTTGAACTGTTGCTATGGGATCTACACACGGAAAATTCGGGAGCGGCCAGATGAAGCTCTTGAGGCCAGTATTCAAATGCATCTGGAAACTCTGAGACCCAGCCGTCAGAGAATCTTGCAGGATGGGCCGAAGCTTTCTTGGAATCTTGGAGGTGAATCTGTTGCTCGTGGCTGTATTGTTTCTGTTCACGAGAACGGAACTGTTTCATCTTGCTCAGAAGAGTACGCTTGCCATGGATTTGACTGCTCCTTCTTGAGAGCTGTGCGTTTAGCTCTCCAAGTCATACAAGCAATAAATCCACTTCCAGCGTTCGACTTTGTTCTCAATGCAGGAGATGAGACTTTGGGAAATACCTTTGCCGAGGCTCCCACTTTTACACGTGGAGGTTCTTGGTGGACAGACACAGTCATCCTACCTCATGAGTGGCAAATGCATCCTACCCAATGTGGACGAAGCATCAAGGTAGGCATGAATGCAATGGGAATGATAAGATGGGAAGATCGCAAGACTCTGCTGATTTGGCGAGGGTCGCATTCAAATCTTTGGACCCCACATTGCAAAATGTATCAGGCAGCAAGGAGTCACAACATGCTGGGAAAATGTGTCACACCAGATACACGTGAGCCTGTTTGGAATTTCAGCACCTGGCTTCAGATGCCGAGGGGAAGGTTGGTCATGTCAACCCGCTTCTTCCCAAGCTTGATCGATGCAAGATTTGTGGACTCCAAAGTGAAGCCCATGAGTCAAGATCTTGAGGAGTTTTTGCGTGAGGAGGGACTCTTTGGAGAACGTATTGAGGGAGAAGATCTTGCTCGTTACAAGTACCACATTGCAATTGAAGGGAATTGTGCAGCTGACCGGGTGGTTTGGCAACCTTTTCTGGGGTCAGTCTTGCTGATCCCAGATGGCCCCTGGGTTCATGTGCCTCCTGTGAAGATCATGCAACCTTGGATTCATTATGTTCCAGTGATGCTTTTTGGCTGCACAGATGAAAGGCTCCAAATTGTACTGGCTTGACTGCTAAAGGCTTTGCTTTGCTATTTATCCTGCAGTCTTGAGATAGGAATGAGGTATATATATATATATATTATATTATATCATAAATAAGTGTAAGATGGATGGATGGATAGGATAGGTTAGGTTAGGTCAGGTTAGGTTAGGTTAGAATAGGATAGGATAGGATGGGATGCGAATGGATGGGATGGGATAGGATGAAATATACAAAATGAGATAAGATAAGATAAGACCAAGCAACATCGGATAGATCAATGGGTGGATGGATAGATAGAAAGATAGATAGATAGATCGATGGGTGGATGGATGGATAGATGGACAGATAGATAGATAGATAGATAGGTAGGTAGGTAGGTAGGTAGGTAGATAGATAGATAGATAGATAGAGAGAGAGAGAGATAGATAGATAGATAGAAAGAGATAGATAGAGATTGATAGATTTTTAGAGATAGATAGAGATATAGAAAGAGAAAGATAGAGATAGAAAGAGATAGATAGCGATAGATAGAGATAGATAGAGATAGATAGAGATAGAAAGAGATAGCTAGAGATACATAGAGATAAATAGAGATAGAGAGAGAGAGATAGATAGAGATAGATAGAGATAGATAGAGATAGAAAGAGATAGATAGAGATAGAAAGAGATAGATAGAGATAGATCGATATATAGATGGATAAATAGATGGATGGATGGATGGATGGATAGATGGATGGATGGATAGATGGATGGATGGATAGATGGATAGATAGGAAGATAGATAGATAGATAGATAGATAGATAGATAGATAGATAGATAGGTAGGTAGGTAGATAGATAGATAGATAGACAGATGAATACATAGATAGATGGATGTATGGATGGATAGATGGATAGATAGATGGATAGTTAGATGGATAGATGGATCAATAGATGGATGGATACATAGATGGATGGATGGATAGATAGATGGATAGATGGATGGATGGATAGATGGATCGATAGATAGATGGATAGATAGATTTTTAGAGATAGATAGAGATAGATAGAGATAGATAGAGATAGAAAGAGATAAATAAAGATAGATAGAGATAGAAAGGGATCGATAGAAATAGATAGAGATAGATAGAGGTAGATAGAGATAGAAAGAGATAGAAAGAGATAGAAAGAGATAGAAAGAGATAGATTCAGATAGATAGAGATAGATAGATAGGAAGATAGATAGATAGATAGATAGATAGATAGATAGATAGATAGATAGATAGTTAGTTAGATAGATAGATAGATAGATAGATACAGAGTTGTGGCATTGGCTGCAGAATCTAACTTTTTTTCTCATGTCGGTCCAGGTATGACCTCAGTGATTTGGTAGAAAAGCTGCTCTGGCTGCAATCCCACGATGAAGAGGCGAAAACAATTGCGTTAAACGGAGTGACCTTTGCTCATCGCAGCATGGCTGGACGTTGCAGTTTTCTAAGTTTTTCACCTTTTGTATGTTTTTGGGGTCTTAAATAAGAAATGCATTTGCAAGCAAGACGGTCTTGTTTGTCAAATTCGGCCGACGCACCGAGGCTATCTGACCTGTGACTTGGATAATTTCCAGATTTTTTTTCGTGACTATTATCAGTAAAATGGTCTTCAATAATCTTTCCATGCAATTCCGCGTGTGTTGAAGATTTTGCAGCTTTGCAGGTGATGGAACCATCTATTATTTGGACCGTTTGTTCCGAGCGCAGCTGGGCTCCAGAGTTGATTTCTTGACTTGTTTGGCGCCTGGTTCCCATGATGTTCAAACATTTCAGATTCAAACAGCGCTCGTGTTCTTCTGAGGTATGCTGAAAAGCTATCATTTTGATGTGTTTTACTTGGCTATTGCAAAGTACGACAAGGCCAGCTTGGACCATTGGAGGTTGGAGGACAAATCAAGACGGCCAAGCTGAGCGTTAAAGCTGTAAGTCAAATTCGTCCGCAAGCAATACTACTTATTGCAATGAAGATCTTCGTCCTGCTGGATTCGATGGCCGGGCTTTAAACTGAGAATTGGAACATGGAGTGCAACATGTGCAGCTAGTTCCAAAGTATGTCGGTCAAGCGGACGATGTGTACATAGACATCAATTGCCGGGGGTCGAATTTCGAATAAACCCTGGCTCTTGAATAGTTGAGTCAGCTTACGAAGCCAAAATGCTAGTGTGCCCACTGTCCCGGTTGGAACTGAGTAGGACATGGTCAACTTTTGAGGACTCAAGGGATAAGGGGCCAGTGGAGCCAACCAGAACAAGCTGCCACAGAGACCAGTGAAAACGAATGAGCTTCAGCTTCACACTGCTCAGTGGCTCAAGTTCAGACAAGAGCCAGCGTGGCTCCAGAGCATTTTTTTCAAGCCTGGTGAACGCGATGACAAAGGCGAGGATTCATTGATCATGCACTCTGCTTAGACATTTGTGATCAAAAGCAACTGGAGGCAGTTTACTACAAGCTTTGGGCGTCGACAGCAAATTGGACACAGCGAAGTAACTACGGTTGGTACCAGGCGAGACAAATAAACCGCATAAAAGACGGTGCTGGGAATCGTGTCAAGTTGCATGCAGGTTCTGACCATGCCTCTACTGTGAAGAGTGTAATCGATTGAATCTAGAATGGCATTTTTGTTTTTCATTCTGTTCATGCCCTTTGTTCGACAACATCATGCAGGTGTGGTCTCGCTTTGCCCCATGGACTTTCTATGCCTCGACCTCAGGCATTTGCCGTTGTAGTTGGATTGCAATTTCCTTTACCCGCTCTTGTTTTTCCGAAGGTTTTTCTTCCGCTGCCATTGCATGTTGTGGCTGATGTCATGGCAGAGTCGTGCCTCTTTGAATTTGGGTTCGAGCCATGAGTTGCCGACCTGCGTTTAGTTGGTGTAAAGTGTAAAGATCTTCGACTTGCGCAATGGCTGGCTTTCTGCTTGGGCACGTGTGTTTGATGGCATTTGTTGCTGCTCAGTTTCCGTCCCCGTTTGTTGTGAGCGGGGCATGGAGGGACAGCACCGGTGCCAGTTTCAGTGAAGGGAAGGTGATCACTTGCACTTGGGGAGTGCTTTGCCAACATGGATTCAGCCGCAGCGGTCCAGATGAGCTTTGCGAAAGCAGCTTTGAATGTACCCCTGCAGAAGTAGCCGTGGAGAGACCTCCCCTTGAACCCCTCCCTCCAGTCATTCCCAAGCCTCCCATGGGAGTTCCAGTTGGACCTCCGCTTGAACCTGCTCAGGTCCCTCCAGTACCAACAAAGCCTGGTCCACTTTCTCCGACCTTGGACAACACAAGCAACGTGTCAGGCCATCCAGACCATCCAAGGCCGGCAAAGAGTCCTGAAGCTTCGAACGCTAGAAATGCTCCTGCACCTCATTCAAATGCAGAGGTAGCAAATGGCACCATGCTTCACAGGCCTAGTAGCACCTCTGGATTGAACCACGCCTCAGGATTGAGCAAAAGTTCAGGAGCAAGAAACGTTGCAACCCACCCTAGCTTGAAGGCAACTGCGGGGAAAGCGGGGAAGAAAGCGGGAGTAGCAGAGAAACCGGTAGAGAAACCGGAGGGACCTCGGCGCTTGAATTCTAGGTCCCGTGGACACAAAATCACCTGCGAATGTGGTGTTGTCTGCCAGTGGGGCTTCCACATGGAGGGGGAAGAGAAGATTTGCAATGGGCCACTCTACTGTGAAGAGTGCATGCCAGAGGAGGAATGGGGCGGATCAGTTGGTGGTGTGTGAGGAAAGCGAAAACAGCAGTGCTCCGGAGCCAAAAGACGCTCCAGTTTGTGTAGTTTTAGATCTGTTGGTTTCACTTCCCAATTTTTTTTCCTGTCTTGCACTCTTTTGTGTACAGGCCCAGGGAAGCCTCGCGTGCCACCGCTTCCATTGAGGTGGGAGCGTCGCAAAGCAGACTCACAGCTTATGACTTGCACAAAGCAAGTTGGCGGCTTGCGACTTGCACAAAAAGAAAGGTCCTTTCTTTTTTTCTGCAGATGTTTATGCTGGGATCATGTGGAATTTGTTTCTTCACCCAAGCAGCGCATCAGAAGCACATCCGAAACCCATCAGAAAACGTTTCACCTTGGTACAGCCAACGAGTCATTGAGGTGGCCGCGGA
The DNA here is from genome assembly GCA_003297045.1 of Symbiodinium sp. clade C Y103. Taxonomy (NCBI): domain Eukaryota; class Dinophyceae; order Suessiales; family Symbiodiniaceae; genus Cladocopium; species Cladocopium sp. clade C. The sequence continues at coordinate 69,000 of BGPT01001977.1, read as the reverse complement.
TGAGTGGAAGAAGGTCTTGACGCTCGGCATTTACGAGTCCCGAACCCAGGAGCCACGGTTCTTTTTGTCACCGTCAGGGTGGTTCGCAGATGTTTTCTCACGGATCTGATGTTCATCATTCTTTTTTAACTCTGGCCCCTCAGGCCTCCTGCCATCCACTGGGACTACTGCATGACAGCACTCGTCCCAGCAAGCTACTGCGTGGCTCAGAGGGTGTCAATCGTACCATTTGGAGATATCTGGAGTCTAAATGACAAGTCCCTTCCAGACAAAGCCTGCAGGGTATGCGATCCGACTTTGTCAAGTACCATGCGCAGTGGTTGGCCTCAGCAGTGATCACTGTCAGAGTCCAGAGAAGAGGGGAGTGCTTTGCCACAGAATCTGCACAGACAATGAAAAGGGTTTGCAATGTTTGCAAGTATACTTTTAGTAGGTCATGGTCATGGTAGGTCTTTTGTTGTAGGAGTAGAATGACTACATAGCTTTCTGATCGATGATCCTTACCAGGTATCCAGGAATCCCATACAAGTGAGAGCAGTGGCGGTGTACGCTACTCTGAATACAGGTGGCTTGTGAAAATCTTGGTTGACGTTGACCTGTGACACGCCAGAAAAAAACAAATTGCCGATTTGGATGTGTAGCTTGCTTTCGTATTCATCACAATGCACCAGACTTGTGTTTCGCATGCCAATCGTGCAAATCGGATAGCCTGACGGGGTGGCATTGTCTGGATGAATAATAGCAGCCCTAGATTTCCAAATGGCTCAGCTTGCATACATCACTTAACATCACCGAGACGGGTACGGTCCACTTGTACCTTCCGAACAAAAGACTGACGCATGATGTACAGATGGTAGCCACAGACACAAAAGTTACTAGCTGTTGCCGTTTGTTCTCCTTTGTTTCTAGTGCATGGCCGAGAAGTATCCTGACCCATTGTTTCCGTGTGTTTCCTGCAGTTAAGCCTGAAATACATGCTCCACATTCCATTTTCATCCGTGTGCAATATTTTCCCCAATGCCAAGAGTGGTTGGAAGATGCTGGATCACGTAGTAATAATTTTGCAGCTGTGATTGCTCAAAAGCTCGCGTTTCCTTCGCAACATTTCTGGCCTGTTCCTTCTGGCCTTCCTCGAGTCATGGGGGAAGCTGGCAGCAAGGTGGGAGCTGGTGTACAGCTAAGAATAAACACTTGAGTCAAGTAAAAGCATTCAAAAACCAAACTACCTTTTCCATCTGAGCGATGATCCAGATGGACATCTACACTTGAATAGGATCTTGAAAAGTAGCCCATACACCAACCACGTTATCAAATGCTCTCAAGCAATCAGACTCTCTGCAGTGCTTGAAGGGCAGGTTTGAACCCTCACCGCACTCAAAGCACGACAAAGTCAAGGGATTTAAGATGATGAAACAGCATACACCAGAAGTGCCACAAGGCAGTGGCAGAAGTTTCAAAGACAGGAAACCTACAGGAGAGTTTGGTTGTTGTGACGCCTGGCTGGCAGAGCGGCTCTATCTGAATCTATCTGAATCTATCTGAATCTATCTGAATCTATCTGAATCTATCTGAATCTATCTGAATCTATCTGAATCTATCTGAATCTATCTCTATCTATCTCTATCTATCTCTATCTATATAAATCTATCTCTATCTATCTCTATCTACCTCTATCTATCTCTATCTAAATCTTTCTATATCTATCAATTTCTTTCTATATCTATCTCTATCTATCTATATCTATCTGTATCTATCTATATCTATCTATATCGATCTATATCGATCTATATCTACCAATATCTATTTATATCTATCTGTCTCTACCTATCTCTATCTCTATCTAACTGTCTGTCTATCTATCTATCTATCTATCCATCTATCTATCTACATGTTTCTATATCCTTTCTATATCTATCTATCACGATCTCTGTCGATCTCTATCTCTATCTCTACCTCTATCTCTATCTCCATCTATCTATCGATCTGTATCTATTCATATCTATCTAGATCTATCTATATCTATCTATATCTATCTATATCTTTCTATATCTGTCTATCTCTATCTCTATCTCTGTCTCTGTCTCTATCTGTATCTCTATCTCTATCTCTATCTCTATCTCTATCTCTATCTCTATCTATTTATCTATCTATTTATCTATCTATCTCTATCTCTATCTCTATCTCTATCTCTATCTCTATCTATCTATCTATCTATCTATCTCTCTATCAATCTATCTATCTATCTATCTATATCTTTTCATATCTATCTATCTCTATCTATCTCAATCTATCTCAATCTATCTCAATCTATCTCTATCTATCTCTATCTATCTCTATCTATCTATCTCTACATCTATCTATATCGATCTATATCTATCTATATCTATCTACATCTATCTACATCTATCTATATCTATCTATATCTATCTATATCTTTCTATATTTATCTATATCTATCTATATCTATCTACATCTATCTATATCTATCTCTATCTATCTGTATCTATCTATATCTATCTATATCTATCTATATCTATCTATCTCTCTCTTTCTCTCTATCTCTCTCTATCTCTATCTATTTCTATCTATCTCTATCTATCTCTGTCTATCTCTATCTATCTATCTATATATCTATCTATCTATCTCGATCTACCTACCTATCTATCTATCTGTCTGTCTGTCTATCTATCTGCCTGTCTAACTATCTATCTGCCTGTCTAACTATCTATCTCTATCTATCTCTATCCATCTCTATCTATCTCAATCTATCTCTATCTATCTCAATCTATCTCTATCTATCTCTATGTATCTCTATCTATCTCTATATAGGTACATCTATCTGAATCTATCTGAATCTATCTGAATCTATCTCTATCTATCTCTATCTATATAAATCTATCTCTATCTATCTCAATCTACCTCTATCTATCTCTATCTACATCTTTCTATATCTATCAATTTCTTTCTATATCTATCTCTATCTACGTATATCTATCTGTATCTATCTGTATCTATCTATCTATCTATCTATCTGTCTGTCTGTCTGTCTGTCTGTCTGTCTGTCTATCTGTATCTATCTCATCTCTATCTCTATCTCCATCTCCATCTCTATCTCTATCTCTATCTCTATCTCTATCTCTATCTCTATCTATCTATCTATCTATCTATCTATCTATCTATCTATCTATCTATCTATCTATCTATCTATCTATCTATCTATCTATCTATCCACATATCTATCTGTCTACCTGTCTGTCTATTTTTCTATCTACCTATCTGTCTATCTACCTATCTGGCTATCTATCTGTCTGTATGTTCGTCTATCTATCTGTCTATCTATGTCTATCTATCTGTCTGTCTAGCTAGGTATCTGTCTATCTATTTACCTATCTGTCTATCCTCCTGTCTGTCTTTCTATCTATCTACTTGTCTTGCATCAGTCTATTTGGCTTCTGCCTATCTTTTGAACATCCAGAAGCGGTGCGAACATGGTGAGTCTTGCCCATTTTGACTTCGAAATGTGCTTCGCGCCACAACGGCGTGCAATTCTTCATCTCTCGTCTGGCCAGATGGCTTCACAGCCGCCACTTGAGCGAGCCTACTTTTCGAACCTCCGGAGCCACAAAACATTTGAAAAAAAAACAGTGTTTCGCGAGTTTCCTACCTTTTCGCTCACTTTGATTTTCTTTTTGCTAACTCTTTCTCTTCTCTCATCTTTTTCTTCTCCCTTTCTCTTCTCTGACTCTTCCCACCTCTGCTGCTTCATCTGTCCATATTGTCGGAAAAACATTTAAGCTTCCTTCGATCAATATATGAATACACTAACGTGCGTACTATCCCAGGGCCTGCATACTGCATGTTTTTTTTTAATTTTGTGATGTTTTTCAGAAGTTCTTTTGGGATTTTCGATATTGGAAATATCTGTAGATTATGTCGAAGTTACCGGCAAATGATGGGTTGAATGTTGACAACTTGGCAGAATCTTGTTTCTTTTTCAAACGATACCAACTTTCTCCGAGTTTTCTGAAACAAATGTTTCATTCCAACTCTGAAGAAAAGTGGGTTAAGGAGACCCCGGGAGAATTCAGTTCTTACAAAATAGGCTGCTTTGAGCAAGATGCGACAAAGCGTAGCCCGACTTGAACGACTTACAGGGACAGAAACTACCTGCCAACATCTACAACTAGCTATCACCAGGCTTGCACCAGGATTTCCACCTTGACCTACACTTTGCACCACCGGTGTCGACAAATTTCTGCACGTTATGCCGTCCCCATTCCACAACTCAACAGACCAGAAATGATCAGCACATATATCAATACACCAACCCTGACCACGCCATTTGCAGCTGATGCCCATTCCGCCGCAGGTCTGGGATTTGGACCCAGAGGACATGATGACTTTTTTGCCACTGACGGCTTTGAATTGGCCAAAGATTCGTAGAGACGCCGACGTGTGATCAATCGCCAAGAAACCAAAGAAACAAAATAGATTCAAGTTGGCCACTTTGACGTTTCGTCCTTGGGACAACTGGAGCAACTGGGTCAAAGATTAGACAGTGCTGTGCATCCGTCAGGAGAGCACTGCAGCCTCTGCTGCGGTGAAGGCCTTGGGAATTGGGACCTGCCCAGGATGTGAATGGATCCGTGGATCCACGGGTGCAGGAGTTCTGTTCTGTGCCCGCAGCCACAAGTCCCTTCTAAATGACCACTGAGTGGCTGCAGAACCTNGGATGTGAATGGATCCGTGGATCCACGGGTGCAGGAGTTCTGTTCTGTGCCCGCAGCCACAAGTCCCTTCTAAATGACCACTGAGTGGCTGCAGAACCTTAAGCGATTAACCGGATTTTCCCTGAGGTGCATTCCGACAGCAGAAATTCAGCATGGGATGATCATGACTTAGGGACAGAGAACATCTGTGTCAAAATTTCAAACTTATCCCACTGATGAAACTACTCAAAGGAATCTCTTGTTTGAAGGAAACTCGCGATCAGCAGGAGAATTATGGCTGCATCACAGGTCCATCACAAGTTGGGCACTCCCGACATCATGGGTTTGGCCTGCTGGTTTTTCANGAAGGAAACTCGCGATCAGCAGGAGAATTATGGCTGCATCACAGGTCCATCACAAGTTGGGCACTCCCGACATCATGGGTTTGGCCTGCTGGTTTTTCATTGTGCTACAGGCTTAGTCCGGACAAGAGATTCTTACAAACAAGAAATAAAAGAAGGCACGACAAATCGAGCTCGATCGGACTTGATCCTGTTGAGCCCGTAGGATGGCGCTTCCTCCTCAGAGAAACCTGAGGACAAGCAGCACCGATTGACAGAGAAGGGCATGTTTTTGGGGCGCACCGTGACCTTGCACATTGTAGGTTTCGTNCGCTTCCTCCTCAGAGAAACCTGAGGACAAGCAGCACCGATTGACAGAGAAGGGCATGTTTTTGGGGCGCACCGTGACCTTGCACATTGTAGGTTTCGTTGCAAAGCTTTTCCACAGGTGTTTTTGAGCATTCTTTTCAGTCTAGTCTCGCAGCCTCCGGGTTTGGCATGTCTTGCATTGGCTTGCAGTCTTGCATTTCTCTGCTCTCACGCAGAGAACAAGATTCTTTTGAGGACTTGCATGGATGAACGTAGGGACACATGAATCAAGAGGANNNGATTCTTTTGAGGACTTGCATGGATGAACGTAGGGACACATGAATCAAGAGGACAGGCGGCATCACTCGGACTTGATATGACTTGATCCTGTTGAGCCCATAGGATGCTGCTGCTTCTTCAGAGGCACCCCAGGACAAGCTGCACCGATTGACAGAGACCGGCACGTTCTTGGGGCGC
>BGPT01001977.1:43502-57025 GCA_003297045.1 Symbiodinium sp. clade C Y103 | reverse complement strand
AAAGTCTAAAAGGATCCAAAAGGTCCATGCAGAAACCTCCATGTGAGAGGTCTCGTCCTCGAATCTGTGTTGGAAACCAGGGAAAACGAATGAACACAACGTGGTGAAGCGCAAAAAAAATCAGGACAACTCTTGTATCGAGACCGCGTTTCGCACCAATGCCTTTCAAAAGTGGAGGCCAGCCGGAAGCCTGCTACGTCGCGCATCACAATACATCATTGGTTGTAAGACCTGTCAGTTTAAGCTCTGTGTAAAGCCACAGAGAATGCAAACTCATGCTGGTTCATGCCGTGCTCCTTGTGATTCCGACAGGATTCCAGTTGGAGCATGAACCGGCATATGTCCGCGAGAAACAGGTCTGTCTCTGACCTGTGAGCTGATTCCCGGCGGAAAAAACATGTGCCGCCAGAGGTAGTGAAGAGTCATGGATACTGAGAGCATTGACTTCACTTTCAAAAAAACATCAAAAAAATTGTAAGTGGGTTCTGAATCTGGTGACACCATGCCATACCATGACCTGACTTCATCCCCTGCTTGTCAACTTGAAGGGATCAGAGGGAAAGGTGAGGCTGCCACAACGAACCCATTGTCAAAACTTTTCTGCTTGCACGTGGTTGATCATGGTCAATTAGACAGATTTTCATAGAGCCAGTCATAACCACTTGCATCCAAAGATTTGGTTTCTTGGTTGCATCATCTGAAAGCGACGGAAAAGTCACTGTTAGATTGATGGTTTCAGCATGCAAATTGAAACCTGGTCGCTGCAAGCCACTGTTTTTCAGACTTTTAGAACGAACCAGAATTCAGGGTGCGAAAGAAGTTGAAAGGCCACATTGAGTCGACATGAACAGTTTGGTTAGTCAGAATTGAAGTGCGGAGACAGACATTGACATGAACATACGTTGACACACGTTAACGTTAACCATCACCTTATTGCTTCATTCCAATTTATTGCTCTCCACCGACCTAGTGAGCTGGTGACATCCCAGGACAAATCATTTGGAGTCACAATCCCCATTGAGTTCATTGAGCCCACAGAAAACAGACTGACGTCTAGCGATTGCCGTTTCTTTTCCATACGTTTCAATGAAAGCCTTTCACTACACAGAGACCATGCCATTCATGGGGTTGGAGTACTGGCCGTTGAGTCTCACTAAACACAGCCTGTGTTGTTTTCGTTTGTTTTCTACGGTTTGTAGAGATCAAAATGACGCACAATGGTTTGAGCGAACCCCACGACTCGCCATGCAATCCCTGACGTTGATTCAGTCAAGCAAAGAGGGCTCGAGCCTGCAACTTTTTACTGAGTCCCAATGCTGATCAGCACCATCACAGACAAGTGACTTGATGTCGTCCTGGATGTGAAGAAAAAGATCCGATTCGGTGAAACCAGGAAGTATGCTCCAGTCCCAAGTACTGCAGTACAGCCGCTCATGCCAGACGGGGTGGTTACCACATCAAAACTGCCACAGCAACAATGTCGTGGGAAGCGAGGCGTCTTACTGAAGGCACGGCATGAAGTTTCCATTGGTGGAAAGCAACCCATGGACACTTCGTGCCTGCGCTTGTGCAGGACTTGATACTGGTGAAGTCATAGGATGCTGGGCCTTCTTCGTCCTTGGAGCAGGTGCCTCTATGAGGAGGAAGTGGCCCCAGCATCCTATTGGCTCAACAGGATCAAGTCGAATCAAGTCCAAAACATCCCAAATCCGGTTGCTGGGAAACTGTGCAGAACCGATTGAGAGAGNTGTCAATTGCATAGTTTGTGGCATGCAACTTGAATCCACCTGTCTACTCAGGTATCATATCCTGTTCACTCAGGTACCATTTCACTAAGGTTCACTGAGGCGAATGCTGTGGCTTATGGCCCAACGCCCCTTTTACCCACCAGTTGGGTGGGAACAGCGACANTCTGAATGACTTCCTCTTTTTAGTTACTGTATGCAGGGACGGGTCATCCCCTGGATTCGTTTCATGCCGCAGGTAGTGAAGAAAAATCAATGCTTCTGGAAGTGCTTCCAGGTACCGGCCTCAANTCATGCCGCAGGTAGTGAAGAAAAATCAATGCTTCTGGAAGTGCTTCCAGGTACCGGCCTCAACGATGCAGAGCAAAGAAAGAAGAGAAATAAGGTGAGCTATTTAATCCGGAGTAAGCATGTGTAGGCTTTTCATGGCTTCTTCAGTGTACCAAGCGTTCACAGCGTTCTCATTGTACATGATCAATGTCTTGGCGTTTTTTTTTAGTGTGGCAAATCTTGGAATGTCAGGCAATACCGCGCCAATGTCCAGGAGGAAGCGTCCAAAGCTGGCGCGACTTCTTGGGAACGTAAGACTCTTTCAAGACTGACCGGCGCTGTGCAGTGGTGGGGTGAGACATGGTGAGACATGATAAGACATCCCTCAAGACCCGTGCCAACTGTAGTCAAGTCAAGCTTTTTAAGATTTTTAAAGTTTTTTTCGCTAAAACTCTTAGCTCAGGATTCAGAAGCATCAGGAAACACCCGAGAAACCCACAGAAATCCTAATGCTGCTCGTAGCTACTGCGCCACCGGTCCACGCTGCGGAGAACCACTGCGGCACATCGATTGCATGGCTTGCCACGGCTTTTGCGACAGCTGAGTTTGATTTGAGGATGAACTTGCGGAGCCATTGTCCAACATGTCAGAGTACCACTAGCATGCCAAGTATCAAAATTGGATAAAATGGGTGTTGTCAATTGCATAGTTTGTTCACTCAGGTACCATTTCACTAAGGTTCACTGAGGCGAATGCTGTGGCTTATGGCCCAACGCCCCTTTTACCCACCAGTTGGGTGGGAACAGCGACAGATAGAGCTGCGGAAAAGCCATTGCACCGCGACTTCGTGTGCCGGGTGCTTCTTGGGGGAACTTCGTGGGTCCCCGCATAGCTGCTGAAGCTACATTGGTAGCGGAGCAGTTTCGCTCCTGCTGCTGCTGCTGCTGCTGCGCACTCCACAACCTTGACAATATCCATTACCACTTCACCCACAACCTTGTGAATCAATTCTACAACTTTCTGAACAAGACCTATCGTGCTTGCATTGCATCATTGCTACTTCCTTGAGTTTGACTCGGACCTCGGGCTTAGCATTTGCAGTGCTTCNACTTTCTGAACAAGACCTATCGTGCTTGCATTGCATCATTGCTACTTCCTTGAGTTTGACTCGGACCTCGGGCTTAGCATTTGCAGTGCTTCTCTTCTACTTGGACATCAGCAGTGCTTCTGTTCTACCTCCTCCATTGCAGTTCTTCTCCTCTATCTGTACTTCCCTGAGTATAACATGGCGACTGCTGCAACTGGAAGCGGTGCTTCACCTTTGGACCAGCAGAGTACGAGGGACAGCTACATCCCAGTCTTCGATGGAACGCCCTCTGGATACAAAGAATGGCGCAAGAGGATCACGATCTATGCGAAGAAGATGGAGCTGACCAACCGCAAGAATGAAGGCGTGCTGAATCTGCTTGGTTCTTTGCAAGGTACTGCATGGAAGTTAGTTGAAGACTTCGACCTGAACAAAGCGAAGGAGGAGACAGCCTTCAAGGACATCCTTTCGCTTCTGGACGCTGCATTTCAGTATGACAGCAAGGTCGAGATGCCAGCTGACTTTTCATCCTACTTTGAATCAACTGGGCGCCGTGGTGGACAGACTCTTTTGCAGTTCATCACAGACCATGATGAGCGTTTGCGCCGCCTGGAGAAGCATGGANTACTTTGAATCAACTGGGCGCCGTGGTGGACAGACTCTTTTGCAGTTCATCACAGACCATGATGAGCGTTTGCGCCGCCTGGAGAAGCATGGAGTAAAACTACCTGCTGAAGTTCAAGGATGGCACCTTCTGGCCAAAGCCAACATCTCCAAGGAGCAGAAACAAATGGTGATGACGCAGGCGAACTCCTTGGAGCGCACCAAGATCCAACAAGCTATGTTCTCCATCCTTGGGCAGGACTACAAACATAGCCACATGCCTTCCAATGCGAGCAGATGGTCCTCTACGAGGCCTTCTGGTAAAGGACGTGGTTTCTACGCCGATGAAGATGCTGCCTACGATGATGATGATGGATGGGGCTACATGGCTGAAGATGACGACATGGCCTACTACGAGTACGATGACTCCTGGGAAGATGATGGCTATGCTGACTTTGATGCTGACGCTGCCTACTACCAGGAGTCCAATGATGATCCAACTGGCGAAGACCTTGGCTTCGACCCTGCGGAGTATGATGAGTGTTTTGCAAGCTANTGATGCTGACGCTGCCTACTACCAGGAGTCCAATGATGATCCAACTGGCGAAGACCTTGGCTTCGACCCTGCGGAGTATGATGAGTGTTTTGCAAGCTATATACATGGATGCTCGCAAGCGTTTCAACGAGCTGAGAATGTCTCGAGGCTTCTTTCCTGTGGTTGCCTACGACCCCAATGCGACTGGTTCCACAATGAGCCAAGCTCCTGTGCCACCAAAGNAATGTCTCGAGGCTTCTTTCCTGTGGTTGCCTACGACCCCAATGCGACTGGTTCCACAATGAGCCAAGCTCCTGTGCCACCAAAGGGCAAAGGAAAGAAAGGCAAGAGCAAGGGGCGTGGCAAGAACAACTTCAAGTATAACAAGCCTCCCATGAAGCCTCATGATCCGAAGGGTCGTGCACAAGCTGCCATTGGTCCTCAATGCCTTCGCTGTGGCTCATCTAGTCACAAGACTGCTCAGTGCAACCAAGGTTCATCGAAGCCAAACAAAGCTGTGAGCTCGTGGACTGTGCACCTGCCGATCTTTGTCAACCACAAGTTTGGACTGGTCCAAGCATTCCTCTTGAAGGGCGAGACCCCCATGTTGCTTGGACGACCAATTTCAAAGGCACTTGGAATGGCCGTGGACTTCCTGAATGATCGCATCAAGTTTGATGGCAGTGATTGGCGTGATGCAACTCTTGGTCGACACCACGAGTACCTGCTGCCACTCACTGAGGACTATGACCCGTCCATCATTGCTGATGGCGCTGCCTTTGACCTGGTCCTTGAGGACGAGGCGGCCCCAATTTTACTTTGGAGCACTTTCAGAATGCCGAGAATGTCTTCCTGGCCAATGAGGATCCACCACCTGAAGGATCACTCATCCTGAAAGGCAAGCAGTTGAAATCTTTGGACACTTCAGTCCTGACTCGCCTGAAAGCTGCAGAGGCCTACATCGCCCAGACTCTCCACGACATGGAACAACGACGACCACGAAAGCTCTGGGAGGTCTACTGTGGGCATGGCCGTACTTCAGAAGTTGCGTCATCTCTTGGCATGGAGACCCGAGTGTTTGGATTTGAAACTGGATGGAATTTCTCCTTGCGATCACATCAGCGTGCTTTCATGGACTTGCTGGCCGAAGAACTACCTGACGAAGTGCTGATGTCTCCATCCTGTGCACCTTGGTCTCCTATGCAAAATGCAAACATGAAAGATGAGTTCAAGTGTCAACAGCTTCAACAATTGCGAGATTGGCATCATCGAATACATCTGAAGTTTTGCAGAAAGATTTACTTGGAGCAACTGAGTGAAGGGCGACACGCTCATTTGGAGCAACCCACGCCTGCGCTTTCATGGCGGACGAGTGCCCTCAAAGATTTGCCAGGACATAGAGCACGGTTCCATCAATGCCAATATGGTTGTGTATGTCAAGACAATGATGGATCATGGCTACCTGTGCGCAAAGACACCACCATTTTGACGTCCAAAGCTGCGGTGGCACAGGCCATGAACTTGCTATGTCCTGGAGACCATCAACATTGCCGTCTTGAAGGCCACATGAAGGGCTTCAGAACTGAAGACCACTTTCATGGAAGACTACCAGCCTGCTGCCGCAATATTGGCAGCAGCCTTGGCCACTCCCGAGACAACACATCCCTGGGACTTTGGATTTGCAGTCCAGGAGATCAAAGAGCATGTCGGAAAGATGATCGACTTGCACGTGGAGGGCAAGGCTGAAGCTGAGTTGTGCAGAAACTTCATAGAAACCTTGGACATCCCTCAACAAAGTCCTTGGTTGAGCTGCTCCAAAGCCGAAATGCCAGCGAGACTGTCATTCAAGTGGCTGGTTCCTATGTTTGTGCGGCATGCCAGCGATATCGAAAGCCAAATCAGCCTGCTCCAGCAACCCTTGCCGATGTCGACCACTTCAACCAGAAAGTGCAATCCGATGTCTTCTGGATCAAAGATGGCAAGGTGAAGTACCCCATCCTTTCAACTATTGACATGGCCACCAAGTACCAAACATCGACTTTGCTGAAGCAGGAAAAGACCGATGACTTCATTACTGGATTTGAAAGGTCTTGGATCGCTCACTTTGGTCCACCTGCTACTTTGGTGACGGATGAGGGTCGTGGCTGGCTTAGCGACAAGATGGGTGATTGGACTGATGCTCACTCCATTTTCCATGAAGTGGCTCCAGGAGAAGCTCACACAAGGCTGAGTCTTGTTGAAAGACGCCATGCTGTGCTGAGGAAAAGCATTGAGGTGTACATGATGGACTTCGACTTGCATGGGCACGATGGAATTCGAACTGCCCTGACGTACATCCTCCCTCAGCTCAATGCTCAGCCTACTGTCAGTGGATTTAGTCCTTCCCAGTGGNAACTGCCCTGACGTACATCCTCCCTCAGCTCAATGCTCAGCCTACTGTCAGTGGATTTAGTCCTTCCCAGTGGCTACTTGGATTTCAGCCCTCCATTGGGAATCTCCTGGCATCAGATCAAATCACTCCAGCCCATCTTGCTGGCGGCACTTCTTTTGAACAAGCTCTTCATCGCCGCAATGTTGCGAAAACTGCCATTCTTCAGGCTGACACTGACCAGCGACTGAGGCGAGCCTTGTTGCGGCGCTATGCCGGTGACAACATCCCCTTGACTGTTGGCCAGACCTGCTTTTTCTGGCGGGATGCTCGCNTGACCAGCGACTGAGGCGAGCCTTGTTGCGGCGCTATGCCGGTGACAACATCCCCTTGACTGTTGGCCAGACCTGCTTTTTCTGGCGGGATGCTCGCGAAAGTGACTTGGTGAAGATTCGATGGAAGGGCCCTGCGAAAGTCTTGATGGTGGAGACTGATGATGCTGGCAAACCTTCATGCTATTGGATTTGCTACAAGACCCAGCTCCTGCGCTGTGCTCCACATCACTGCAGACCTGACTTTCATGCCCTTGCCACCAATGCCATCGACAATCTTCAAGAAGCCAAGACGGTCATCCAGCAAATCAAATCACGTGGAGTGACCAGGTACCTGGACCTCAACAAGGTCAACAAGCAGCACATGGACGACGTTGAAGAGGACGAGGAGATGATCTCCAATGGCTCTGACGTTGAACAAGATGCAAAACGGAGACGCTTGGACTTGTCTCCTGCACCTTCAGTTTCCTACGAGCCGTCCCTTGCCGATGATGCTGAGGTACCAATTCCACCTGAACCACATGATGCTGGTCCTGGCCCTGATGCGATGCCAACTGCAATCCCTGAACTTGGAGAGCATCACACAACTCCAGTTCCACCTGGCCTCATCGAGTCCGACAATGACCAGATGAGCGAGCCCTCAGCTGAGCAATTTCCTCCAACTCCAATGGCGACTTCAATGATTCCACAATCCTTCACTCCTGCTGTTCCTGTTCAACCTGATACATTGCAACAACCTCAACCTCCTCCAGTGCAATCTCTTCCTGTTCAACCACCACCACAACCTGTTCAACCAGCTGCGGAGACTTTTCAACAACGAAGAGATCGACTTGATAGACAAGAGACAATGCCACTTTTCTTTGGCCCCAACCGACGTCAACGAAATCCAGAAGGGCCCTATGAGAGGCCAAACAATGCCGAAGACTTGGCGAATGTTGCATTCCAAGTCGAAGATATCAGCTCTGATGGACTTCCTGCTGATTGGCATTTCAAGCCTGAAACTGGCTACTTCGAGTTGAGGCCTGGCACTGTCAACAGAGACTTCTGGGAGATCAAAGCTGGTTGCCTGCTGCGACATCATGTACATCCACGAAAGACTTTGTTTCATCCACATGGCTTCAACGACATCCCCATCCCTGTGGAGAAGTTGGATAGCACCCGTGTCACTGTCCATCGCACCATTCATGGCCAGATTTCTTCATTTACTGACGACTTCAAAGGGTGCCAGCACTGTGCCAAAGATCTGAGAAAACATCAATTGCCACCACAATGGTTTGGAATCACAGTTTTTCAGATTTGTGCTGAAACCAGAAAAGAACTTGGGATGTCTGCNTTGCCACCACAATGGTTTGGAATCACAGTTTTTCAGATTTGTGCTGAAACCAGAAAAGAACTTGGGATGTCTGCCTATGATCAACGCAGCAGTGCCAAGCAGGTTGCCCAGGACTCCAAAGTGCAGCAAAAGCGTTCTTTCCGCCGTGACTATGCCAAAGCCAAGGGCGAAGTTTCTGAGAAGAACCTGACACAGGCGGAAAAGGAGCTCTTTTACCATGCAAAAGTGAAAGAACTTCGAAGCTTTTTTGAATGTGGAGTCTGGGAGTTCTCAACCACAGCTGAGGCGATTCCAGAGAGAACACTGACAAGTCGAATCCTTTTGAAATGGTCGAAACATGAAGATGGAACGCCACGTGCGAAAGCGCGTTTGGTCGTTCGAGGATTCAACGACATTGATGCGCTGAACGGTGAGTTACCCACTGCTTCCCCTACTACCAGCAGGCTCAGCCGTTCATTGCTGTTGTCAGTGTCAAGTTGTCTTCATTGGAAAGCTTGGGCAGCTGACGTATCAACTGCATTTTTACAGGGTCTTCCCCAAGAAAGATCCTTATGGCTGAAACTTCCTTCACAAGCATTGGAAATCCTGGGCGCAAGCCCTGACACCGGGATGTTTTTGAGGAAACCAGTTTATGGGCAAATCGACGCCCCGAGGAGGTGGTACTTGGAAGCATTGCGGCGTTTGGAGTCTCTCAATTGGAAGCGACACCAATTGGATCCATGTCTCTTCATGCTGTTCGATGAGACCGCCCTTGAGGACAACTTCCCAAAACTGGTTGGACTTCTCATCCTCCATGTGGATGACATGCTGGCTGCCGGCGATGAGTCATCTGCGACCTATGTCAATGCCGAGCGCAAGTTGAAGGAAGTTTTCAAGTTCAGAACTTGGCAAGATGATACTCAGGTTTTGGAATACTGTGGAGTGAAGCTGGAAAGAAAGAACTTTGCATGGGCTATTCACCAAGAAGACTACTGGCAAAAGGTCAAGCCTGTGACCATTCACAAAGGTCGTACCGCTGAAAACGAGATGAGGGAGCACGACAAGAGCCAGTTGAGAGCTTTGTTGGGTTCCCTCCAATGGCCCTCAGTGCAGACTGCTCCCCATGTGCAGTGCAGTGCAAGCCTGATTAGCGGCATGCAGAAAACAAACAAGCTGAGAGCCATCATTGAAGCCAACNTCCCCATGTGCAGTGCAGTGCAAGCCTGATTAGCGGCATGCAGAAAACAAACAAGCTGAGAGCCATCATTGAGGCCAACCAGCTGCTGAAGTTTGCGAAACAGAACCTTGACCTGCGTCTGCGCTACGAGCCCCTCAAGATCAACAGCTTGGACGATCTTCGTCTGTGCATCATGTTTGATGCTGCTCATGGCGTGCGAGAGGATCACACCTCTCAAGGAGGCTACTTGGCCTTCCTGACCACTGATGAGATCTTTGAGAATGAGACGGACTACCACATCCTTGAGTGGCGAAGTTTCAAGCTTCCTCGTGTGGCGCGTTCCAGCTTAAGTGCTGAGGCGCAGTCATGCGGCCAATCTGCAGACATTNGACTACCACATCCTTGAGTGGCGAAGTTTCAAGCTTCCTCGTGTGGCGCGTTCCAGCTTAAGTGCTGAGGCGCAGTCATGCGGCCAATCTGCAGACATTGCCGAATACATTTGTTGTTTTTGGTCATGTATGCGACGGCCTACTGAGAAGCTGCGGGACTGCATGGATGAGGTCTCCACCTTGAAGCCCTGCCTAATTACAGATGCGAAAGCTTTGTATGACTCCTACCACAAGGAGAGCTTGGCAGGATCCTCAAATGTGGACAAACGCACTGGTTTGGAAATTCGAGTTGCCCGTGAACAAGCTTCTTCTTTGGGTGGAACGTTGAAATGGGTCAGCAGTGAACGCCAGTATGCTGACTCTTTGACAAAGATGAGTTCGAGAGCGCTACTTGCTGAGCGCATNGGTTTGGGATCCCCACTATGTGAGTGCAAAGAAGAAGAATGCTGCAGAACGAGAAGCCAGTAGAAATGAATTTGCGAAGCCGAAGGAGAGAAAGAATGACTCACAACTCACTACATCATCAACTTCACCATCACAACCAACATCAACAGAAATTCCACTCAACCCCAACATGTTTGAAGAGTGCGACGTTGAAACGGATGAGCAGGTTCTTGAAAAGACCTACGAGCCTGTCGAGAACTTAGTGTCTGAATAGACCTATGACCCTGTAGAGCCTTTGCTGGTTTCCCTACGAATGCCAAGATGCTGGTGTATGTCCTCACGTACTTCACCATGCCTCCAGCAGCCTCTGCATTGCATGATCAACCGTTGGACCACGAACATGGACGATGGGGAATTTGGATTTTCGTGACCACTTTGGTCTTGCTGCTCTTTGGATTGTGCTACGCTTTTGGCTATCGACATGGCCTGCGAGTTCAACGTGCCCAACAAGCTGCGCTGCTTGACTATGCCTATGAAGCTCTGGATGGTCTGCGAGACGGAAATGATCGACACGAAGCTGAGACGCAACAAGTGCGATTGCAGCTGTTTGCCATTCAACAAGAACGAGATCACTTGGCAGCAGACAGACGTGCTGCGAATGTTATGTCGACCGTGCTGGACTACCAGATGCGACAATTGCATTTCATGACAGGTCGCATTGACCGTCTGCGCAGCTTGATCATCAATCATCAAGCGCCTTGCCCATTGGGAGATTCAGTGCTTGTGCAGGAAAATATGGATGGTGCACAATGGCACCTTGATCCTGACTGTCCAATTTTGGTTGGACCACTGCGAGCATTGCGCTACGAGAGATCTTCACATGGTGCAGGACCGAGCCTTCACTGGGCGCTGATGCATGGGCGCTTCTGAGAGTGGCATTTCTAGTTTTGTTGCTGTGCCTGTAGTTTCAAGGTCAAAGACCATTGAAAGAGAGCATTGATGCGGGTTCATTACAGATTTTGGGAAAACATTTTCCCCCGTGTCAATTGCATAGTTTGTGGCATGCAACTTGAATCCACCTGTCTACTCAGGTTGGCTTATGGCCCAACGCCCCTTTTACCCACCAGTTGGGTGGGAACAGCGACAACCAGATAGAGCTGCGGAAAAGCCATTGCACCGCGACTTCGTGTGCTGGGTGCTTCTTGGGGGAACTTCGTGGGTCCCCGCATAGCTGCTGAAGCTACAAGTGTTTCTTGAATTAGGGGTCCCCCGTAAAGAACACTGGTATCCGAGTCCGTTTTAAAGGCACATCAATTTCGGTACCATAATACGTCATTGGTTGTATCATCGCAGAGATTTTTTTTGTAAATTTTTTTGTAAACACCTTTCAGTTTTGGCCCTGCAAAGCCACACAGAAGGCAAGTTCATCCTGGTTCATGCTGTGCTCGTTGCGACTCCGACCGGACGTCCGCGAGAAGCAATCTGTCTCTAACCTGTGAGCTCATGCCTGAGCAAAAAAAAACATGTGCGGCCAGAGGTAGTGAAAAGTCATGGATACGGTGAATCGAAAGCATTGGCTGAACGAAGAACTTTGCAAGCGGGTTCTGAACCATGACCTGACTTCACCCCTTGCTTGTCAACCTGAAGGGATCAGGGGGAAAGGTGAGGCTGCCACAACGAACCCATAGTCAAAACTATTCTGGTTGCATCATCGAACCAATGGCAAAGTCATTGTTGGACATTATTGGTTTCAGCATACATGTTGAAATCTGGTCTCCGCAAGCCATTGTTTCTCAGACTTTCAGAACGAACCAGAATTCAGGGCCAGCAAGAGTCGACATGAGCANGTTTCAGCATACATGTTGAAATCTGGTCTCCGCAAGCCATTGTTTCTCAGACTTTCAGAACGAACCAGAATTCAGGGCCAGCAAGAGTCGACATGAGCAGTTTGGTTAGTCAGAATTGAAGTGCGGAGACAGACATTGACATGAACATACGTTAACACACATTAACCATCACCTTATTGCTTCATTCCAATTCATTGCTCTCCACCGACCTAGTGAGCTGGTGACATCCCAGGACAAATCATTTGGAGTCACAAGCCCCATTGAGTTCATTGAACCCACAGAAAGCAGACTGNTCCCAGGACAAATCATTTGGAGTCACAAGCCCCATTGAGTTCATTGAACCCACAGAAAGCAGACTGACATCTAGCGGTCGCCGTTTCTTTTCCATTCGTCCTGATGAAAGCCTTTGACTACAGAGAGACCATGCCATTCATGGGGTTGGAGTACGGGCATATGAGTTTCACTAAACACAGCCTGGAAACATCCTGAAGTGTTGTTTTCGTTTGTTTTCTACGGTTTGTA
Source organism: Symbiodinium sp. clade C Y103 (assembly GCA_003297045.1). Classification (NCBI taxonomy): domain Eukaryota; class Dinophyceae; order Suessiales; family Symbiodiniaceae; genus Cladocopium; species Cladocopium sp. clade C. The sequence goes on along the minus strand of BGPT01001977.1, from coordinate 44,454 downwards.
GAGATCAAAATAACGTACAATGGTTTGAGCGAACCCCACGACTCGCCATGCAATCCCTGACGTTGATTCAGTCAAGCAAAGAGGGCTCGCGCCTGCAACTAACAATGTCTTGCTAAGCGACAGTACGACACCGTCACCAGAAGGCAGGCAAGAAGCTCCCATTGGTGGAAAGCCACCCATGGACACTTCGTGCCTGCGCTTTTGCTCGAAGAGACACGGCTGGAGAACCCGCAGGACTTGATCCTGGTGAAGTCATAGGATGCTGGGCCTTCTTCGTCCTCTATGAGGAGGAAGCTGCCCCAGCATCCTATTGGCTCAACAGGATCAAGTCGAATCAAGTCCAAAACATCCCAAATCCGGTTGCTGGGAAACTGTGCAGAACCGATTGAGAGAGGNCAGCATCCTATTGGCTCAACAGGATCAAGTCGAATCAAGTCCAAAACATCCCAAATCCGGTTGCTGGGAAACTGTGCAGAACCGATTGAGAGAGGCATGAATGTTAAGCAGAGCCTCAGGACTTGTGGCGTGTTTTGCTGTCTTCTGCAAGGTCTTGACATGTTTTGAATGGTTTCAATTGCGTTTCCCTGAAGCACTCTTTCCGTGGTCAAAGATTTGGCAACCTATTCGAACGTTTTGAGAACCTGCAATCCAGTCAAGCTTCACATTTTGCCCTGCAATGCGTGAGATCCAGGACTGCTACGTCCGAGGTCACTGAGTCGACTTAAAGAAAGANATGGCATTGAGGACCTGGTCAAGCACGGTGGGCTCTGCATTCTGACGGACCATTTTTTACAGGGCTCTTGCAGGAATTTATCTGTCAGAGTGCAGAATCTCCCCTTGCGCAGACTTTTCTCTTTGAGCCCAGTGAGCTCAACACCATCACTGACCAATTTCCTGCAGGTGCTGGGCATCCTGTTCTTTGGCATGAACAAAAGACTTCAGGAACCAGAAA
>BGPT01001977.1:29491-42324 GCA_003297045.1 Symbiodinium sp. clade C Y103 | reverse complement strand
TCATGCCGCAGGTAGTGAAGAAAAATCAATGCTTCTGGAAGTGCTTCCAGGTACCGGCCTCAACGATGCAGAGCAAAGAAAGAAGAGAAATAAGGTGAGCTATTTAATCCGGAGTAAGCATGTGTAGGCTTTTCATGGCTTCTTCAGTGTACCAAGCGTTCACAGCGTTCTCATTGTACATGATCAATGTCTTGGCGTTTTTTTTTAGTGTGGCAAATCTTGGAATGTCAGGCAATACCGCGCCAATGTCCAGGAGGAAGCGTCCAAAGCTGGCGCGACTTCTTGGGAACGTAAGACTCTTTCAAGACTGACCGGCGCTGTGCAGTGGTGGGGTGAGACATGGTGAGACATGATAAGACATCCCTCAAGACCCGTGCCAACTGTAGTCAAGTCAAGCTTTTTAAGATTTTTAAAGTTTTTTTCGCTAAAACTCTTAGCTCAGGATTCAGAAGCATCAGGAAACACCCGAGAAACCCACAGAAATCCTAATGCTGCTCGTAGCTACTGCGCCACCGGTCCACGCTGCGGAGAACCACTGCGGCACATCGATTGCATGGCTTGCCACGGCTTTTGCGACAGCTGAGTTTGATTTGAGGATGAACTTGCGGAGCCATTGTCCAACATGTCAGAGTACCACTAGCATGCCAAGTATCAAAATTGGATAAAATGGGTGTTGTCAATTGCATAGTTTGTTCACTCAGGTACCATTTCACTAAGGTTCACTGAGGCGAATGCTGTGGCTTATGGCCCAACGCCCCTTTTACCCACCAGTTGGGTGGGAACAGCGACAGATAGAGCTGCGGAAAAGCCATTGCACCGCGACTTCGTGTGCCGGGTGCTTCTTGGGGGAACTTCGTGGGTCCCCGCATAGCTGCTGAAGCTACATTGGTAGCGGAGCAGTTTCGCTCCTGCTGCTGCTGCTGCTGCTGCGCACTCCACAACCTTGACAATATCCATTACCACTTCACCCACAACCTTGTGAATCAATTCTACAACTTTCTGAACAAGACCTATCGTGCTTGCATTGCATCATTGCTACTTCCTTGAGTTTGACTCGGACCTCGGGCTTAGCATTTGCAGTGCTTCNACTTTCTGAACAAGACCTATCGTGCTTGCATTGCATCATTGCTACTTCCTTGAGTTTGACTCGGACCTCGGGCTTAGCATTTGCAGTGCTTCTCTTCTACTTGGACATCAGCAGTGCTTCTGTTCTACCTCCTCCATTGCAGTTCTTCTCCTCTATCTGTACTTCCCTGAGTATAACATGGCGACTGCTGCAACTGGAAGCGGTGCTTCACCTTTGGACCAGCAGAGTACGAGGGACAGCTACATCCCAGTCTTCGATGGAACGCCCTCTGGATACAAAGAATGGCGCAAGAGGATCACGATCTATGCGAAGAAGATGGAGCTGACCAACCGCAAGAATGAAGGCGTGCTGAATCTGCTTGGTTCTTTGCAAGGTACTGCATGGAAGTTAGTTGAAGACTTCGACCTGAACAAAGCGAAGGAGGAGACAGCCTTCAAGGACATCCTTTCGCTTCTGGACGCTGCATTTCAGTATGACAGCAAGGTCGAGATGCCAGCTGACTTTTCATCCTACTTTGAATCAACTGGGCGCCGTGGTGGACAGACTCTTTTGCAGTTCATCACAGACCATGATGAGCGTTTGCGCCGCCTGGAGAAGCATGGANTACTTTGAATCAACTGGGCGCCGTGGTGGACAGACTCTTTTGCAGTTCATCACAGACCATGATGAGCGTTTGCGCCGCCTGGAGAAGCATGGAGTAAAACTACCTGCTGAAGTTCAAGGATGGCACCTTCTGGCCAAAGCCAACATCTCCAAGGAGCAGAAACAAATGGTGATGACGCAGGCGAACTCCTTGGAGCGCACCAAGATCCAACAAGCTATGTTCTCCATCCTTGGGCAGGACTACAAACATAGCCACATGCCTTCCAATGCGAGCAGATGGTCCTCTACGAGGCCTTCTGGTAAAGGACGTGGTTTCTACGCCGATGAAGATGCTGCCTACGATGATGATGATGGATGGGGCTACATGGCTGAAGATGACGACATGGCCTACTACGAGTACGATGACTCCTGGGAAGATGATGGCTATGCTGACTTTGATGCTGACGCTGCCTACTACCAGGAGTCCAATGATGATCCAACTGGCGAAGACCTTGGCTTCGACCCTGCGGAGTATGATGAGTGTTTTGCAAGCTANTGATGCTGACGCTGCCTACTACCAGGAGTCCAATGATGATCCAACTGGCGAAGACCTTGGCTTCGACCCTGCGGAGTATGATGAGTGTTTTGCAAGCTATATACATGGATGCTCGCAAGCGTTTCAACGAGCTGAGAATGTCTCGAGGCTTCTTTCCTGTGGTTGCCTACGACCCCAATGCGACTGGTTCCACAATGAGCCAAGCTCCTGTGCCACCAAAGNAATGTCTCGAGGCTTCTTTCCTGTGGTTGCCTACGACCCCAATGCGACTGGTTCCACAATGAGCCAAGCTCCTGTGCCACCAAAGGGCAAAGGAAAGAAAGGCAAGAGCAAGGGGCGTGGCAAGAACAACTTCAAGTATAACAAGCCTCCCATGAAGCCTCATGATCCGAAGGGTCGTGCACAAGCTGCCATTGGTCCTCAATGCCTTCGCTGTGGCTCATCTAGTCACAAGACTGCTCAGTGCAACCAAGGTTCATCGAAGCCAAACAAAGCTGTGAGCTCGTGGACTGTGCACCTGCCGATCTTTGTCAACCACAAGTTTGGACTGGTCCAAGCATTCCTCTTGAAGGGCGAGACCCCCATGTTGCTTGGACGACCAATTTCAAAGGCACTTGGAATGGCCGTGGACTTCCTGAATGATCGCATCAAGTTTGATGGCAGTGATTGGCGTGATGCAACTCTTGGTCGACACCACGAGTACCTGCTGCCACTCACTGAGGACTATGACCCGTCCATCATTGCTGATGGCGCTGCCTTTGACCTGGTCCTTGAGGACGAGGCGGCCCCAATTTTACTTTGGAGCACTTTCAGAATGCCGAGAATGTCTTCCTGGCCAATGAGGATCCACCACCTGAAGGATCACTCATCCTGAAAGGCAAGCAGTTGAAATCTTTGGACACTTCAGTCCTGACTCGCCTGAAAGCTGCAGAGGCCTACATCGCCCAGACTCTCCACGACATGGAACAACGACGACCACGAAAGCTCTGGGAGGTCTACTGTGGGCATGGCCGTACTTCAGAAGTTGCGTCATCTCTTGGCATGGAGACCCGAGTGTTTGGATTTGAAACTGGATGGAATTTCTCCTTGCGATCACATCAGCGTGCTTTCATGGACTTGCTGGCCGAAGAACTACCTGACGAAGTGCTGATGTCTCCATCCTGTGCACCTTGGTCTCCTATGCAAAATGCAAACATGAAAGATGAGTTCAAGTGTCAACAGCTTCAACAATTGCGAGATTGGCATCATCGAATACATCTGAAGTTTTGCAGAAAGATTTACTTGGAGCAACTGAGTGAAGGGCGACACGCTCATTTGGAGCAACCCACGCCTGCGCTTTCATGGCGGACGAGTGCCCTCAAAGATTTGCCAGGACATAGAGCACGGTTCCATCAATGCCAATATGGTTGTGTATGTCAAGACAATGATGGATCATGGCTACCTGTGCGCAAAGACACCACCATTTTGACGTCCAAAGCTGCGGTGGCACAGGCCATGAACTTGCTATGTCCTGGAGACCATCAACATTGCCGTCTTGAAGGCCACATGAAGGGCTTCAGAACTGAAGACCACTTTCATGGAAGACTACCAGCCTGCTGCCGCAATATTGGCAGCAGCCTTGGCCACTCCCGAGACAACACATCCCTGGGACTTTGGATTTGCAGTCCAGGAGATCAAAGAGCATGTCGGAAAGATGATCGACTTGCACGTGGAGGGCAAGGCTGAAGCTGAGTTGTGCAGAAACTTCATAGAAACCTTGGACATCCCTCAACAAAGTCCTTGGTTGAGCTGCTCCAAAGCCGAAATGCCAGCGAGACTGTCATTCAAGTGGCTGGTTCCTATGTTTGTGCGGCATGCCAGCGATATCGAAAGCCAAATCAGCCTGCTCCAGCAACCCTTGCCGATGTCGACCACTTCAACCAGAAAGTGCAATCCGATGTCTTCTGGATCAAAGATGGCAAGGTGAAGTACCCCATCCTTTCAACTATTGACATGGCCACCAAGTACCAAACATCGACTTTGCTGAAGCAGGAAAAGACCGATGACTTCATTACTGGATTTGAAAGGTCTTGGATCGCTCACTTTGGTCCACCTGCTACTTTGGTGACGGATGAGGGTCGTGGCTGGCTTAGCGACAAGATGGGTGATTGGACTGATGCTCACTCCATTTTCCATGAAGTGGCTCCAGGAGAAGCTCACACAAGGCTGAGTCTTGTTGAAAGACGCCATGCTGTGCTGAGGAAAAGCATTGAGGTGTACATGATGGACTTCGACTTGCATGGGCACGATGGAATTCGAACTGCCCTGACGTACATCCTCCCTCAGCTCAATGCTCAGCCTACTGTCAGTGGATTTAGTCCTTCCCAGTGGNAACTGCCCTGACGTACATCCTCCCTCAGCTCAATGCTCAGCCTACTGTCAGTGGATTTAGTCCTTCCCAGTGGCTACTTGGATTTCAGCCCTCCATTGGGAATCTCCTGGCATCAGATCAAATCACTCCAGCCCATCTTGCTGGCGGCACTTCTTTTGAACAAGCTCTTCATCGCCGCAATGTTGCGAAAACTGCCATTCTTCAGGCTGACACTGACCAGCGACTGAGGCGAGCCTTGTTGCGGCGCTATGCCGGTGACAACATCCCCTTGACTGTTGGCCAGACCTGCTTTTTCTGGCGGGATGCTCGCNTGACCAGCGACTGAGGCGAGCCTTGTTGCGGCGCTATGCCGGTGACAACATCCCCTTGACTGTTGGCCAGACCTGCTTTTTCTGGCGGGATGCTCGCGAAAGTGACTTGGTGAAGATTCGATGGAAGGGCCCTGCGAAAGTCTTGATGGTGGAGACTGATGATGCTGGCAAACCTTCATGCTATTGGATTTGCTACAAGACCCAGCTCCTGCGCTGTGCTCCACATCACTGCAGACCTGACTTTCATGCCCTTGCCACCAATGCCATCGACAATCTTCAAGAAGCCAAGACGGTCATCCAGCAAATCAAATCACGTGGAGTGACCAGGTACCTGGACCTCAACAAGGTCAACAAGCAGCACATGGACGACGTTGAAGAGGACGAGGAGATGATCTCCAATGGCTCTGACGTTGAACAAGATGCAAAACGGAGACGCTTGGACTTGTCTCCTGCACCTTCAGTTTCCTACGAGCCGTCCCTTGCCGATGATGCTGAGGTACCAATTCCACCTGAACCACATGATGCTGGTCCTGGCCCTGATGCGATGCCAACTGCAATCCCTGAACTTGGAGAGCATCACACAACTCCAGTTCCACCTGGCCTCATCGAGTCCGACAATGACCAGATGAGCGAGCCCTCAGCTGAGCAATTTCCTCCAACTCCAATGGCGACTTCAATGATTCCACAATCCTTCACTCCTGCTGTTCCTGTTCAACCTGATACATTGCAACAACCTCAACCTCCTCCAGTGCAATCTCTTCCTGTTCAACCACCACCACAACCTGTTCAACCAGCTGCGGAGACTTTTCAACAACGAAGAGATCGACTTGATAGACAAGAGACAATGCCACTTTTCTTTGGCCCCAACCGACGTCAACGAAATCCAGAAGGGCCCTATGAGAGGCCAAACAATGCCGAAGACTTGGCGAATGTTGCATTCCAAGTCGAAGATATCAGCTCTGATGGACTTCCTGCTGATTGGCATTTCAAGCCTGAAACTGGCTACTTCGAGTTGAGGCCTGGCACTGTCAACAGAGACTTCTGGGAGATCAAAGCTGGTTGCCTGCTGCGACATCATGTACATCCACGAAAGACTTTGTTTCATCCACATGGCTTCAACGACATCCCCATCCCTGTGGAGAAGTTGGATAGCACCCGTGTCACTGTCCATCGCACCATTCATGGCCAGATTTCTTCATTTACTGACGACTTCAAAGGGTGCCAGCACTGTGCCAAAGATCTGAGAAAACATCAATTGCCACCACAATGGTTTGGAATCACAGTTTTTCAGATTTGTGCTGAAACCAGAAAAGAACTTGGGATGTCTGCNTTGCCACCACAATGGTTTGGAATCACAGTTTTTCAGATTTGTGCTGAAACCAGAAAAGAACTTGGGATGTCTGCCTATGATCAACGCAGCAGTGCCAAGCAGGTTGCCCAGGACTCCAAAGTGCAGCAAAAGCGTTCTTTCCGCCGTGACTATGCCAAAGCCAAGGGCGAAGTTTCTGAGAAGAACCTGACACAGGCGGAAAAGGAGCTCTTTTACCATGCAAAAGTGAAAGAACTTCGAAGCTTTTTTGAATGTGGAGTCTGGGAGTTCTCAACCACAGCTGAGGCGATTCCAGAGAGAACACTGACAAGTCGAATCCTTTTGAAATGGTCGAAACATGAAGATGGAACGCCACGTGCGAAAGCGCGTTTGGTCGTTCGAGGATTCAACGACATTGATGCGCTGAACGGTGAGTTACCCACTGCTTCCCCTACTACCAGCAGGCTCAGCCGTTCATTGCTGTTGTCAGTGTCAAGTTGTCTTCATTGGAAAGCTTGGGCAGCTGACGTATCAACTGCATTTTTACAGGGTCTTCCCCAAGAAAGATCCTTATGGCTGAAACTTCCTTCACAAGCATTGGAAATCCTGGGCGCAAGCCCTGACACCGGGATGTTTTTGAGGAAACCAGTTTATGGGCAAATCGACGCCCCGAGGAGGTGGTACTTGGAAGCATTGCGGCGTTTGGAGTCTCTCAATTGGAAGCGACACCAATTGGATCCATGTCTCTTCATGCTGTTCGATGAGACCGCCCTTGAGGACAACTTCCCAAAACTGGTTGGACTTCTCATCCTCCATGTGGATGACATGCTGGCTGCCGGCGATGAGTCATCTGCGACCTATGTCAATGCCGAGCGCAAGTTGAAGGAAGTTTTCAAGTTCAGAACTTGGCAAGATGATACTCAGGTTTTGGAATACTGTGGAGTGAAGCTGGAAAGAAAGAACTTTGCATGGGCTATTCACCAAGAAGACTACTGGCAAAAGGTCAAGCCTGTGACCATTCACAAAGGTCGTACCGCTGAAAACGAGATGAGGGAGCACGACAAGAGCCAGTTGAGAGCTTTGTTGGGTTCCCTCCAATGGCCCTCAGTGCAGACTGCTCCCCATGTGCAGTGCAGTGCAAGCCTGATTAGCGGCATGCAGAAAACAAACAAGCTGAGAGCCATCATTGAAGCCAACNTCCCCATGTGCAGTGCAGTGCAAGCCTGATTAGCGGCATGCAGAAAACAAACAAGCTGAGAGCCATCATTGAGGCCAACCAGCTGCTGAAGTTTGCGAAACAGAACCTTGACCTGCGTCTGCGCTACGAGCCCCTCAAGATCAACAGCTTGGACGATCTTCGTCTGTGCATCATGTTTGATGCTGCTCATGGCGTGCGAGAGGATCACACCTCTCAAGGAGGCTACTTGGCCTTCCTGACCACTGATGAGATCTTTGAGAATGAGACGGACTACCACATCCTTGAGTGGCGAAGTTTCAAGCTTCCTCGTGTGGCGCGTTCCAGCTTAAGTGCTGAGGCGCAGTCATGCGGCCAATCTGCAGACATTNGACTACCACATCCTTGAGTGGCGAAGTTTCAAGCTTCCTCGTGTGGCGCGTTCCAGCTTAAGTGCTGAGGCGCAGTCATGCGGCCAATCTGCAGACATTGCCGAATACATTTGTTGTTTTTGGTCATGTATGCGACGGCCTACTGAGAAGCTGCGGGACTGCATGGATGAGGTCTCCACCTTGAAGCCCTGCCTAATTACAGATGCGAAAGCTTTGTATGACTCCTACCACAAGGAGAGCTTGGCAGGATCCTCAAATGTGGACAAACGCACTGGTTTGGAAATTCGAGTTGCCCGTGAACAAGCTTCTTCTTTGGGTGGAACGTTGAAATGGGTCAGCAGTGAACGCCAGTATGCTGACTCTTTGACAAAGATGAGTTCGAGAGCGCTACTTGCTGAGCGCATNGGTTTGGGATCCCCACTATGTGAGTGCAAAGAAGAAGAATGCTGCAGAACGAGAAGCCAGTAGAAATGAATTTGCGAAGCCGAAGGAGAGAAAGAATGACTCACAACTCACTACATCATCAACTTCACCATCACAACCAACATCAACAGAAATTCCACTCAACCCCAACATGTTTGAAGAGTGCGACGTTGAAACGGATGAGCAGGTTCTTGAAAAGACCTACGAGCCTGTCGAGAACTTAGTGTCTGAATAGACCTATGACCCTGTAGAGCCTTTGCTGGTTTCCCTACGAATGCCAAGATGCTGGTGTATGTCCTCACGTACTTCACCATGCCTCCAGCAGCCTCTGCATTGCATGATCAACCGTTGGACCACGAACATGGACGATGGGGAATTTGGATTTTCGTGACCACTTTGGTCTTGCTGCTCTTTGGATTGTGCTACGCTTTTGGCTATCGACATGGCCTGCGAGTTCAACGTGCCCAACAAGCTGCGCTGCTTGACTATGCCTATGAAGCTCTGGATGGTCTGCGAGACGGAAATGATCGACACGAAGCTGAGACGCAACAAGTGCGATTGCAGCTGTTTGCCATTCAACAAGAACGAGATCACTTGGCAGCAGACAGACGTGCTGCGAATGTTATGTCGACCGTGCTGGACTACCAGATGCGACAATTGCATTTCATGACAGGTCGCATTGACCGTCTGCGCAGCTTGATCATCAATCATCAAGCGCCTTGCCCATTGGGAGATTCAGTGCTTGTGCAGGAAAATATGGATGGTGCACAATGGCACCTTGATCCTGACTGTCCAATTTTGGTTGGACCACTGCGAGCATTGCGCTACGAGAGATCTTCACATGGTGCAGGACCGAGCCTTCACTGGGCGCTGATGCATGGGCGCTTCTGAGAGTGGCATTTCTAGTTTTGTTGCTGTGCCTGTAGTTTCAAGGTCAAAGACCATTGAAAGAGAGCATTGATGCGGGTTCATTACAGATTTTGGGAAAACATTTTCCCCCGTGTCAATTGCATAGTTTGTGGCATGCAACTTGAATCCACCTGTCTACTCAGGTTGGCTTATGGCCCAACGCCCCTTTTACCCACCAGTTGGGTGGGAACAGCGACAACCAGATAGAGCTGCGGAAAAGCCATTGCACCGCGACTTCGTGTGCTGGGTGCTTCTTGGGGGAACTTCGTGGGTCCCCGCATAGCTGCTGAAGCTACAAGTGTTTCTTGAATTAGGGGTCCCCCGTAAAGAACACTGGTATCCGAGTCCGTTTTAAAGGCACATCAATTTCGGTACCATAATACGTCATTGGTTGTATCATCGCAGAGATTTTTTTTGTAAATTTTTTTGTAAACACCTTTCAGTTTTGGCCCTGCAAAGCCACACAGAAGGCAAGTTCATCCTGGTTCATGCTGTGCTCGTTGCGACTCCGACCGGACGTCCGCGAGAAGCAATCTGTCTCTAACCTGTGAGCTCATGCCTGAGCAAAAAAAAACATGTGCGGCCAGAGGTAGTGAAAAGTCATGGATACGGTGAATCGAAAGCATTGGCTGAACGAAGAACTTTGCAAGCGGGTTCTGAACCATGACCTGACTTCACCCCTTGCTTGTCAACCTGAAGGGATCAGGGGGAAAGGTGAGGCTGCCACAACGAACCCATAGTCAAAACTATTCTGGTTGCATCATCGAACCAATGGCAAAGTCATTGTTGGACATTATTGGTTTCAGCATACATGTTGAAATCTGGTCTCCGCAAGCCATTGTTTCTCAGACTTTCAGAACGAACCAGAATTCAGGGCCAGCAAGAGTCGACATGAGCANGTTTCAGCATACATGTTGAAATCTGGTCTCCGCAAGCCATTGTTTCTCAGACTTTCAGAACGAACCAGAATTCAGGGCCAGCAAGAGTCGACATGAGCAGTTTGGTTAGTCAGAATTGAAGTGCGGAGACAGACATTGACATGAACATACGTTAACACACATTAACCATCACCTTATTGCTTCATTCCAATTCATTGCTCTCCACCGACCTAGTGAGCTGGTGACATCCCAGGACAAATCATTTGGAGTCACAAGCCCCATTGAGTTCATTGAACCCACAGAAAGCAGACTGNTCCCAGGACAAATCATTTGGAGTCACAAGCCCCATTGAGTTCATTGAACCCACAGAAAGCAGACTGACATCTAGCGGTCGCCGTTTCTTTTCCATTCGTCCTGATGAAAGCCTTTGACTACAGAGAGACCATGCCATTCATGGGGTTGGAGTACGGGCATATGAGTTTCACTAAACACAGCCTGGAAACATCCTGAAGTGTTGTTTTCGTTTGTTTTCTACGGTTTGTAGAGATCAAAATAACGTACAATGGTTTGAGCGAACCCCACGACTCGCCATGCAATCCCTGACGTTGATTCAGTCAAGCAAAGAGGGCTCGCGCCTGCAACTAACAATGTCTTGCTAAGCGACAGTACGACACCGTCACCAGAAGGCAGGCAAGAAGCTCCCATTGGTGGAAAGCCACCCATGGACACTTCGTGCCTGCGCTTTTGCTCGAAGAGACACGGCTGGAGAACCCGCAGGACTTGATCCTGGTGAAGTCATAGGATGCTGGGCCTTCTTCGTCCTCTATGAGGAGGAAGCTGCCCCAGCATCCTATTGGCTCAACAGGATCAAGTCGAATCAAGTCCAAAACATCCCAAATCCGGTTGCTGGGAAACTGTGCAGAACCGATTGAGAGAGGNCAGCATCCTATTGGCTCAACAGGATCAAGTCGAATCAAGTCCAAAACATCCCAAATCCGGTTGCTGGGAAACTGTGCAGAACCGATTGAGAGAGGCATGAATGTTAAGCAGAGCCTCAGGACTTGTGGCGTGTTTTGCTGTCTTCTGCAAGGTCTTGACATGTTTTGAATGGTTTCAATTGCGTTTCCCTGAAGCACTCTTTCCGTGGTCAAAGATTTGGCAACCTATTCGAACGTTTTGAGAACCTGCAATCCAGTCAAGCTTCACATTTTGCCCTGCAATGCGTGAGATCCAGGACTGCTACGTCCGAGGTCACTGAGTCGACTTAAAGAAAGANTTGAGAACCTGCAATCCAGTCAAGCTTCACATTTTGCCCTGCAATGCGTGAGATCCAGGACTGCTACGTCCGAGGTCACTGAGTCGACTTAAAGAAAGACATTTTTGGATCAGATTTGCGGATGGCATTGAGGACCTGGTCAAGCACGGTGGGCTCTGCATTCTGACGGACCATTTTTTACAGGGCTCTTGCAGGAATTTATCTGTCAGAGTGCAGAATCNATGGCATTGAGGACCTGGTCAAGCACGGTGGGCTCTGCATTCTGACGGACCATTTTTTACAGGGCTCTTGCAGGAATTTATCTGTCAGAGTGCAGAATCCCCCCTTTGTCCCTGAGCCCAGTGAGCTCAACACCATCACTGACCAATTTCCTGCAGGTGCTGGGCATCCTGTTCTTTGGCATGAACAAAAGATTTCAGGAACCAGAAAGTCCGCTCTGGAGAGGTGCAGAAGTACGACCATTCAGAGTATGCAGGATGCATATGCAGGATCCGGTCATACATACTTCCTCACCTCTCCGAAGCGGGCACTTGGTGCCAGTTGGTGCTTCGGGACAAGGCCACCCTGCCGCCCTGCGCTAAGGACCTGGCAGTTTTGTGNCACCTCTCCGAAGCGGGCACTTGGTGCCAGTTGGTGCTTCGGGACAAGGCCACCCTGCCGCCCTGCGCTAAGGACCTGGCAGTTTTGTGTGGCGTGGATTCGTGGATGGCCTAGAGGAGAGGCAACTGAAAGTCTAAAAGGATCTAAAAGGTCCATGCAGAAACCTCCATGTGAGAGGTCTGGTCCTCGAATCTGTGTTGGAAACCAGGGAAAACGAATGAACACAACGTGGTGAAGCGCAAAAAAAATAGGACGACTCTTGTATCGAGACTGCGTTTGGGACCAATGCCTTTTAAAAGTGGAGGCCAGCCGGAAGCCTGCTACGTCGCGCATCACAATACATGTAACCAACATTCTGGACAGTCAAATTCGAGACACATTTCGGTCAGAGAATGCAAACTCATGCTGGTTCATGCCGTGCTCCTTGTGATTCCGGCATGATCCTTGTACGTGGGTCTGGCCTCAAAGACATGCCCCACATTCGACTTTCATCCATTTTCCGTTATTTTTTCCCAATGCCAAGAGTGATTGGAAGATGCTGGATCAGTTGGTGATGATGCTGCAGCTGCGATTGCTCAGCAAAGCGCGCGTTTCCTTCGCAACATTTCTGGCCTGTTCCTTCTGGCCTTCCCCGAGTCATGGGGGAAGCTGGCAGCAANATCGAATCTTCAAAAGTAGCCCATGCACCAACCACGTTCTTAAATGTTCTCGAGCAATCAGACTCTCTGCAGTGCTCGAATGGTAGGTTTGAACCCTGACCGGACTCGAAGCACGACAAAGTCAAGCGATTGCACATGATGAAACAGCAATATCAATGTATTATATACATTAACGTATGTACTATCCTAGAGCCTTCATACTGCATGTTTTTTTGATTGTTTGATGCTTTTCAAAAGTTCTTTTGCTGCAGATTATGTCGAAAAAATGCCGGCAGACTATGGGTTGAATGTTGACAACATGATGTT
>BGPT01001977.1:0-20987 GCA_003297045.1 Symbiodinium sp. clade C Y103 | reverse complement strand
TAGGATGCTGCTGCTTCTTCAGAGGCACCCCAGGACAAGCTGCACCGATTGACAGAGACCGGCACGTTCTTGGGGCGCACAGTGACCTTGCACATTGCTGGTTTCAATGCAAAGCTTCTTTTCCACAGGTGTATTTGAACATTCTTTTCAGAATAGTCTAGCAGCCTCCGCGNGGCGCACAGTGACCTTGCACATTGCTGGTTTCAATGCAAAGCTTCTTTTCCACAGGTGTATTTGAACATTCTTTTCAGAATAGTCTAGCAGCCTCCGCGTTTGGCATATCTTGCATTGTCTTGCATCTTGCAGACAACAGGATTCTTTGGAGGAATTGCTCCCACGCAGACAGTTGGATGGTTTCGAGGACTTGCGCGGACGAACGTATAGACACATGAATCAAGAGGACAGATGACAACGTTCGGACTTGATATGACTTGATCCTGTTGAGCCTGTAGGATATTGCGGCTTTTTGTTCAGTGGATGAGCAGCCGGAGGACAAATTGCATCCCATTGGGAGAGAATGTCATGGCTCTTTATCACATAGTTTATTTGCTCCTGTTCTTTCCATGCTTTGTCCATGGAAGATCTTTTTATGAGTGCAACGTGTTTGGTGTGGCCTCTCAGTGTTTGCGGAAATTGCGCATGATTATGCATTTCGTTACCGCAAAGCCTGCCCTTTTTGTATATAATGCCATATTGACAAGAGTTGAAAGCCGTTTGAACCNTCGTTCGGACTTGATATGACTTGATCCTGTTGAGCCTGTAGGATCTTGCGACTTTTTGTTCAGTGGATGAGCAGCCGGAGGACAAATTGCATCCCATTGGGAGAGAATGTCATGGCTCTGTATCATATAGGTTATTTGCTCCTGTTCTTTCCATGCTTTGTCCATGGAAGATCCTTTTATGAGTGCAACGGCAACGTGTTTGGTGTGGCCTCTCAGTGGTTTGCGGAAATTGCGCATGACTATGCATTTCGTTACCGCAAAGCCTGCCCTTTTCGTATATAATGCCATATTGAGAAGAGTTGAAAGCCGTTTGAACCCGGTTGCAATCCAAGCAAACTTCGCACTGTCGCCCAGACCCTCCCGGAGTTCCAGGATTGCTGCGACGTGGATGCGCTCAATGAATGGGCTCAGCGGGAGAAGCTGNCACGTTGACAGATACATTCCTCCAAGGGCTCGGCATCATGTTGCCAGCCATGAGAAAGAAGATCCTTGAGGCTTGCAAACGCAAGCTGATTGGAAATAAGCGGGTTCGCTTCGGAGAGGTGAGGAAGTTTGATCCGATCCTCAATAAGAAGCCCAGCACAAAGTGCCCGTGGCTGGAAATTGACGAAATTGAAGTGAGGCATGACAACGAGACCCTGCAGGCTGCCATCAGGACCTGGCGCTTTTGCGCGACAGGTGTGGATGGCTTGGAGGAGATCTCTCTCTTGAGAGATGCCTTCGAAATCTGGCGGCCCCAGAAGAAGGCTGGATGCCGGAACCGCATGGAAGCGCATCCTGGATTTTGGGCTTCGGAAAAATAGTCCAATTTGGAGTTTATTCATGTTTATTCTAGAGTCCATGTGGAGTTCATTTAGAGTTCAACCTCATGTCTCCCAAATGTTCTTCATCATTTGATGAACATGACTGACATATTTGATGTAGTTCCAAGGATNTATCGCACAACAACAACATGATCATTCAGAGGGGCTTTGACCGCTGAGTGCCCCTGAGACTAACTCAATCGCCGTGGACCTGTGTACGTTGTGAATGATCCCGAGGGATCTTGTGTTGTCAGGGCCTTTGGAAGATGCTCCAGGACGGAAGTGGGTCAGTGATCGGTTGGCGACTGCGGTCGTGGGTGGTCAGGCAGATTTTCGGAACGTTTTGGGAAAGGTTGCTGGGATTCCTGGGACTCAGCCACAGAGATTCTGCGCTCCCAGGATTTGGTGGAAGGCATTGGAGTAGTGACCTTAGTTGGAATCGTTTCCGTGCCTGTTGATGTCAAGACATCTCTTGATTTTTCACGATTCTTCACTGAAGTTGGCGCTGTAGGGAATGCACACCACATTCGTCCATAGAGTCGGGTGGCTTGTAGCAACTCTCAACCCAGGTTTTCTTCACTTCCCTGCCGTGTTGCAGTAGGCTGGATCGGATGGCAGAAGATCAGACGTGAAATGAAGTGATTGAAGATAATGGATGATATTTTAAAACATTGTAGATATGTGGAAGGATTTGTTTCTTGACTCTGAATGACTTCCTCTTTTTAGTTACTGTATGCAGGGACGGGTCATCCCCTGGATTCGTTTCATGCCGCAGGTAGTGAAGAAAAATCAATGCTTNACTGTATGCAGGGACGGGTCATCCCCTGGATTCGTTTCATGCCGCAGGTAGTGAAGAAAAATCAATGCTTCTGGAAGTGCTTCCAGGTACCGGCCTCAAGGATGCAGAGCAAAGACTTAAAGATGGACGTGAAATAAGGATAAATAAGGTGAGCTATTTAATCCGGAGTAAGCATGGATAGGCCGGGTAGGCTCTTCACGGCTTCTTCAGTGTACCAAGCGTTCACAGCGTTCTCATGGTACATGATCAATGTCTTGGTGATTTTTTTCAGCGTGGCAAATCTTGGAATCTCAGGCAATACCGCGCCAATGTCCAGGAGGAAGCGTCCAAAGCTGGCGCGACTTCTTGAGCGTAAGACTCTTTCAAGACTGACCGGCACTGTGCAGTGGTGTGCTGAGACATGNAATGTCCAGGAGGAAGCGTCCAAAGCTGGCGCGACTTCTTGAGCGTAAGACTCTTTCAAGACTGACCGGCACTGTGCAGTGGTGTGCTGAGACATGGTGTGGTGAGACATGGTAAGACATGGTAAGACATGGTAAGACATGTTAAGACATGAGGCACAGTATTTCCGCAAGACCCGTGCCAACTAGTCATTTTTTTCGCCAAAACTCTTAACTCAGGATTCAGAAGCATCAGGAAACACCCGAGAAATCCACAGAAATCCTAATGCTGCTCGTAGCTATTGCGCAGCCGGTCCGCGCTGCGGAGAACCACCGCGGCACATTGATTGCATGGCTTGCCACGGCTTTTGCGGCAGCTCAACATTTCAGAGTAGCATGAACACAACATGTATCAAAATTGGTGTTTCTCGAATTATAGGGGTCCCCATAAAAACACTCGTATCCGATTCCCTATTAAAGACACATCAATTTTGGTCCCATGATACGTCATTGGTTGTATCATCCCGTAGAGTTGTTTTTGGAACACCTTTCAGTTTTGGCCCTGCAAAGCCACACAGAAGGCAAGTTCATGCTGTGTCATGCTGCGCTCGTTGTGTGACTCCGACCGGATGTCCGCACGAAACAATCTGTCTCTGACCTGTGGGCAAATGCCCGAGCAAAAACAAAACATGCGCGGCCGGAGGAAGCGAAGAGTCATGGATACCGAAAGCATTGGCTAAAGCTTTGCAAGTGGGTTCTGAACCGGTCATTAACAATACATTAGCCGCATTTAACCGCATTTAGCCGCCACTTCAATGTGTCATTCCCATTGGTTGTTTTCGACCGAGTGCCCTTGTGACATCCCAGGACAAACCATTCGGAATCAGAACCCCCATTGATTTCATTGAACCCATGGAAAGCAGATTGATGTCTAGCCTGATATTTATGGCCCATGGGTCAATGAATGCCCATGGCCTGTTTGCAGCCATAGAGAACTTGAAACATACGTGTACCAGTGACACGCTGCCTATTGCCATTACATCACTTTCTCTTGAGGAATGAGGAAGTCTGAAAAGCGATCCATCCCATACCAGCCTATCCCAGCCATATCCTGTGTTGTACCGGGCCAGACCGCCACGAAAAAAAGGTCTTCTGCAAATATACAACCAGCGGTGGACTGAAAAGACGTGTCGCGACCCGGTTTGACCAACTTCGAAGTTGTTGAAGTTTTTTTTCTTCTGCACAAACGAGCTAAGATGCAGGCATCAAAAGCGGGCATGCCAACACCAGAGGTGCCTTCAAAAGAAACCTGGCCAATAACCTTCTCTTAGTGGACTTAGTTTCAACCCTGCAAAAGCTGTCTACCAGAACATGAAGAATTGCTTTCTGGATTTGGAGAAGACGTTCGACGAAGTAAACCACAAAAGACCGATCCAAGCATGAAACAAATGACAGCGGCAGCACGGGTAACGGGGAAAACACTTTCATGTTCGCAAAGAACGCCTTTCAACGTTTTCAGCATTTTTGTGCTGCTGGATCAGTGGCTCAAGTTCAGACAAGAGCCACCGTGGCTCCAGATCATTTTTTCAAGCCTGGTTGACGCGATGACAAAGGCATGGATTCATCGATCATGTACTTGGGGTGCAAATGATATAGTGCTCGAAAGCACCTGGAGGCAGTGTACTACAAACTTTGGGCGTCGACAGCAAATTGGACACAGCGAAGCAACTACGGTTGGTACCAGGCGAGATAACAAACTGCATAAAAAACGGCGCTGGGAATCGTGTCAAGTTGCATGCAGGTTCTGACCATGCCGCCTCTACTGTGAAGAGTGTAGTCGATTGAATCTAGAATGGCATTCCAGTTTTTCATTCTTTTTCCTACATGCCCTTTGTTCGACAACATCATGCAGGTGTGGTCTCGCTTTGCCCCATGGACTTTCTATGTCTCGACCTCAGGCATTTGATGTTGTAGTTGGATTGCAATTTCCTTCACCCGCTCTTGTTTCTCCGTAGGTTCTTCTTCCGCTGCCATTGCATGCTGTGGCTGATGCCAGGGCAGAGTCATGTCTCTTCGAAATCTGGTTCGAGAGACAAGTTGCCGACCTCCGTGTAGTTGGTGTAGTTAGTGGCCCATCTTTCAAAGATCTTCAACTTGCGCAATGGCTGGCTTTCCGTTTGTGCACATGTGTTTGATGGCATTTGTGGCTGCTCAGCCCCCATTCCTTGTGAGTGAGGCATGGAGTGACAGCACCGGTGCCAGTTTCAGTGAAGGGAATGTCATCACCTGCACTTGGGGAGTGCTTTGCCGACATGGATTCAGCCGCAGCGGTCCAGATGAGATCTGCGAAAGCAGCTTTGAATGTACCCCTGCAGAAGTTGCCGTGGCGAGACCTCCCCTTGAACCCCTCCCTCCAGTCATTCCCAAGCCTCCCATGGGAGCTCCAGTGGGACCTCCGCTTGAACCCGCTCAGGTCCCTCCAGTACCTCCCACGGAGCCTGGTCCAGTCCTTCCGGTGCCTGAAGTTTCTCCGACCATGAGCAACACAAGTAACGTGTCAGGCCATTCAGGTCATCCAAGCCATTCCGTTGCGGATGCAAAGCCGGCAAAGAGTCCCGCAGTTTCGAACGCTAGTTCTGCACCTCATGAAATTCCTCCGGCAAAGCCAGAGGTGGCAAATGGCACCATGCCTCACATGCCTAGCAACACCTCTGGATTGAAGAACACCTCAGGATTGAACAACAGTTCAGGAGCAAGAACCGGTGCAACCCGCCCTAGCTTGAGGGGAAGTGCGGGGAAAGCGGGAGTAGCAGAGAAACCGGAAGAGAAACCGGAGGGACCTCGGCGCTTGAATTCTAGGTCCAATGGACACACGATCACTTGTGAATGTGGTGTTGTCTGTCAGTGGGGTTTCCACATGGAAGGGGAAGAAAAGATTTGCAATGGGCCACTCTACTGCGAAGAGTGCATGCCAGAGGAGGAATGGGGCGGATCAGTTGGTGGTGTGTGAGAGAAACGAAAGTGGCAGTGATTCCGGAGCCTAAAGCCCCGCTCCAATTTGTATAGACCCACAGTATTGGTTTCACTTCCCAATTCTGTTCTTTCTTACACTCTTTTGTGTACAGGCCCAGGAAAGCCTCGCGTGCCACGCAAGCTTCCATTGAGGTAGGAGCGGTGCAAAGCAAGCTTGCGGCTTGCGACTTGCACAAAAAGAAAGGTCCTTTCCTTTTTCTGCAGATGTTTATGCTGGGATCATGTGGAATTTGTTTCTTCACCCAAGCAGTGCATCAGAAGCATATCGAAACCCATCAGAAAATGTTTCACCTTGGTACAGCCAACGAGTCATTGAGGTGGCCGCGCCAACTGCTGCCTGGTAGATGAGTGGAAGAAGGTCTTGACGCTCGGCATTTACGAGTCCCGAACCCAGGAGCCACGGTTCTTTTTGTCACCGTCAGGGTGGTTCGCAGATGTTTTCACAGATGTGTTCACAGATGTGTTCACAGATGTTTGCTCACGGATCTAATGTTCATCATTCATTTTTTAAATCTGGCCCCTCAGGCCTCCTGCCATCCACTGGGACTACTGCATGACAGCACTCGTCCCAGCAAGCTACTGCGTGGCTCAGAGGGTGTTCATCCTACCATCTGGAGTCTAAATGGCAAGTCTCTTCCAGACAAAGCTTGCTGCAGGGTATGCGATCCGACTTTGTCAAGTACCATGCGCAGTGGCGGGCCCAGTCCATCGGTTTGCTTGTGAGGTGTCCGTGGGCTTGCGTGTAGTGCTATACTGACTAGCTGAGTATCTGCAACCATTCGCTGATAAGCTGCCTAGAGTTTAGAGTTGACAAACTCAGGGCACTTTAGGAAGTCGATGCTGGTGGCACGGGAGCATGATCAGGTATCCAGGAATCCCCTACAAGTGAGAGCGAGATCTGTGAGAGCAATGTGCTTTGCTGTATTGAACTGTTGGTTTGCAAGAGCGCAGAAAAGAAGTATCATTTGTGGTGATTCGGTGATTGCATTGCATGCGATTCTTGGAATTGGGAGACCGGGAGACCAGAGGTTGATTCAGAACACTACATTTCTGCTTTTGCCTGGCAGAAGGGGTCTCCAATGCATGAGTTGGAGCAGCACAACTGTAAGGAAGTCAGTCAGCGGTCTTCAGTTGGCATTAAGCCTAGCTCGTTGTGCATGGCACTGAACACCTGTGTCAATGTTCTTCTTGGCTCAACCAACAGGGAGCATCTCAATTGCTCCTGGGGTGGAGGCTAGTGAGGCCCTTCTACTTGTGCTGGACTTTGATTGCTGCCGTATTTCCGTCATATTTTTGCCGGTTGCAGTCGCAAGGCGTTAGTCGCTCCTGGCCAACCCCCAACTGGGGAGAGTTCTCCAGGCGGCACGAAACAGCAAAGTCTGACATGCGTTTTTGCCTTGTCGGGTGGCTTTTTCGTTGGTTTTTGTCGCAATCGTAAGACATCAGGTTCCGTAGCAATGTGGTATTTGCGGCTCCTGCTGGTCACAACCTCAAGCTGATGGCAATGCTTGTCATATTTTGCGCTGAACTCAAGTAGGCGAGAGGGCAAGAGTTGGAGAGGGCGAGAGTTGGAACACCTTACAGGTGGCCGCTGTCGTCTCCACAGAAGGCGCCCTTCTGAAAGGCACGGCAGGTTCTGAGTTCTGAGTGTTTTCTCATTGCATTTCACCCTGTGCATTACAGTCCTTGGCCAGTTTTCCTTTGGCCAGAGTGTGAGTGTCCACGGGCCCATCATTCTATTTCATTCTCAGTTCTCTTGAGCGCACTGAAGGAGGCAGCAGACTTCGTAGCAAAGTGCGGGCAAAAGTTGGACATCATCATGAGGCCCCTTCAATACACATGCGCAGAGCCCTCTACTTTCTGCAAGGTTGCGACAAACCAGAGTTACAAACATGCAGACCTTCAGTGTGTTGTGCAATTTCAGTGTAGTCGTACGTATGCTTATGTACTTATGTTATATACGTTGCCATGGAATTATATAGATGAATTACAGTAGGGTACAAAATAATTTCAGTCTTCTGTAAACTACAGTTATCAGTTTGTGTGATTCAAGCAAGTAAGGTGAATAAATATGCAAGTAATGCAATAGTGTAAGCACCGTGAGAAATGTAGGCAATGTGAGCAAATGATATACCTGTGATTACCTGTGTATGTATGCAAGGCAGGTACTGTAGATTCATCCGGGGGTGGCTAGGTAGGTAGCTGGTTAGGTGGGTACGAAGTAGCCATGGCCATGGCGTATTGGGGTACATTTGCACATCATATACACCCACACAACGTATAGAGTACTATGGCGATTGCCTACGCTTCAATGTATAATATAAATACACAGTATGTACACTTCCAGATACACCTCTAGATGTGTACCAGTAAAGGTCTGTTCATTTTTGATTCTTTTATGTGTTTGCTTGACATTGAGAGTCAGCAGTGTGAGGCACTCTTGTTCAACAAGCACTTGAAGCATCTTGGAAGGATTTGAATACGCATGCTTAAGGCACATTGATAGCACATAAGAAATTGTGATGCAAATGTTCATGCGCTTTGTCACCCGTCTTCGGGTACAGTCTTTCCTCCTCTAATCGAGTGAGCTGGCCATTGCATGGGTATGGCCAGTGTTCTCATGAGCACTGCTTGTGGCTTCAATTTCCCGAGGTCGAAAAGTAGCCAGAAGCAGATGGATGCCATGTCAACAGAGGCTTGCGCGCAAACGCATCCAAGTGATATACGTATGTGCAAAACGATTGGATTTAATACCTTGTCAAGGCAACCCCAAACAAGAAAAGATATGGGTGACTTCCAAGATTGCATGGTCTTTTCCTTGTTTGGATCTCAGAGACAAGCAGACTTTGATGCGAAGTCCTGTCCAGATTGTGCACAAGACGGCGTACTGGGGATCCATTCGAGTGGGGACCCCACCGCAAGAGTTCAAGGCGCATGGGCCTGTGGGATGGAGTTTAACGAGAATACGAAAGCAAAGCTAGGGCAGGTTGAGCAGAGCCATGCAACCCGATGACAGAAGATTACCCTCTGCTGATGAAACATGGCAATGGGAAATCCACCATTTATAGTTGTCTTTCCCATTAAAATATATGGGGGTTTCCCAAAATATGGGTACCCCCAAATCATCCATTTTAATAGGATTTTCCATTATAAACCATCCATTTTTGGGTACCCCCATTTTAGGAAACCCCCATATTAAGACCTCCTTTTAGTTCCGGGAGTTCCAATTGCCATGACTGTCAGAGGGTATCCTTCCACTTGTGAGCAGGTGATCTTTGACACAGGCAGCGGGAACTTGATCCTTCCCACAACGGCATGTAGATCTGAAGGGTGCCCAGCTAAGTGGAGGTCGTGCCTGGCGAAGCTTCTTATGCTGGCCACAATGGATGGTCTAAACCATCCAAAATTGGAGGTTTATGGCATTGGGTGAATCCCACATTACAGCAGTTTCTTTGCTCCGTGAATTCAGGTGTGCCAGGCACAAGAAGTACAATCCCAAGGATTCTTCGAGTGCGTCTGAGGTGCACTTTGTCGCAACGGTACCATAGATTTCTCATGAGATGCTGCAGTGGTATTTCCAGGTGACCAATGAGAACGGAGAGGGCTCGACGGAAATTACCTTTGGCACTGGCGCAATCACAGGTTTGGCAACTGAAAGACCACAAATATATCCTTTGTGCTAGGAAGATGATTTGAAGTCTGGATATACATTTAGCCTTTTAACAGTAAGTCAGGTGATTTCAAGATGCCGGTGAGTTTTCTCCCTGTCGTTTGGATCGATGAAACAGTGAACAGCAGTTGCATGCTCAGCATCCGCTTTTGCATCCAGGTGATTTTTATGAGGACAAGTTCTGCATCGCTGATTCACTCTGTTCAAAGGCCAGGAAGCAGTTCCACACTGCCAGCTAGGGAGAACGTTTTTTTTCTCGGATTTGGAAACGCTTGACTGGGCATGCCAAGCGCAAGGTACGCTTCATAGGATCTGTGGAGCAGAGCGCAAGGGACCTTGGCAGCTCCAGAGCTCTTTGTGAGTCGTGGATCCCTTTTTGGATCCCTGTGGCCGGTCTCAGGCATCGCCCTTCTCCTCCACTCCGTTCGATGGTATCCTCGGTCTTGGCTTCAAGGACTGGCTGGGATTCCATGGAAGTCCCCAAACTGATGGTATCGGTATCACCCACTTGGGCCCCTGCGAATCTGGGAAGGACCTGTCCATGGGGCACGACTTCAACATCCTCGATGACATGTATCAGTCACTGGCCCAGACTGCTGAGATGTTTGCAGAGCCACAAGAAACCAGACGAAGATGCACACGGATGCGATGCACACAGATGCCCAAACTCTAAACTGAAATTAAGCGCCCAGTAGTACGCTTTTTTTGAGAGAGGGACAGGTCTATGCACCAAGTTTTTCACATTGATACATCGTACTTGGTCTCGTCAGAAAGTGAAAGGAGGCGCAGCAGAAAGATTCAGAACTTGGCAGGACTGGAGCACTGCCTGCCGGGCTCTTCTCTGTGTTCCTGACTGAGGCAAGTGAAACAAATGAACAGCTTGAACGAATGGATAAGTGATGATGATTTGAGCATGCTATTGAAAGAGATGGACGAATCCACACAGCCTGTTTACAACTGTGATGCTGATGAGATGTGAGGACGTAGCTGACACGAGTTTTGACATCGAATTTTTGCAGGATGGCAGCAGCGAAATCACATTCGGAGGCTACAGGCGAGAAATCGTCGACGGCGGCTGCGTCATTTCTGATTGTTTAGCTGCAGGCCACAGGAACAACTGCAACAAAAGTAGGGTCTTGTAGATGATTTGTGTCAAAGTTGTCAGAAACCTTTGGTGAATCAAGGAAGTGATGACTCTTGTCTATCCAGGATACTTCACTTCAGTGATGCAGCCAGCGTTTCATGTATAGGGACCTGCCCGTTCTCAGTGCATCAGCATTTCCCTCCAATCATGGTTTGGAACTGACCATTTGCTAGCAGGGGGAATCGTTTGGTGTAATAGTGCCTGCAAGCCATTACCTTTTGCTGAGAGGTGCTGTAGTTGATGTCTTGGTAAAACAACCATGTCTGGAAATAAGAGGCATGCCTAAGTGAACCTTCCATGACAGCCGTTTGAAGAGGTCTGAGCTGCTTGCGTCAGAAGTGGTTTGGGCGCCTGTGACACATGAATCCTATTGGCAGGCAAGTGGCTGTGAAAGGGAGTGTGGGCCATGTGACTGACAGCATCCGGCCAGTTGGGGCCAGGATACACTAGGAATGTCAGTGACTGTTCACTATCCATGAACCAGGTGTTCCAGGCCATGTCTCCCCATTTCATACCTTGTACATTGACTTGCTGATCTCGTCTTGATTGGATGAGGATGGTAGATTGAGAAAGAAGTAAGTCTGTTTCTTCGGTCCAAAAGGTTTTCGGTGGTTGGATTTTCTACGCATGGTCTCTGGCTCTCAGTGCCCTCATGTGTTACTGGAACCAACAGCTCATCGCTAGATTTATATAGTTTGAGCATGACCCCTGTCGGACGGGTATTCTCTCCGTGCTGTCACTCATTTTTGCTTTTGAAGCCTTGGCTATGGTTCTTCAGCTTCTTGTTAGCTTCTACCCTGTGTCGAGGTTCCTGCACTGGCACTTGCTATGCTACAGTTTGTCTTGTGAACTGCTAATGTAGCCAGCCGCAAGTTTGCAAGCAGCATGCGCAAAGAAGATAGGATTTCCTTGGAAGAAACAAAGATGGCCTACCGAATTATTTGCTGTCCGAGACAATGAAAGTAATTGATTCCATACTTCGACTTTCCAAGACGTGTAGCAAAGGGACTACAGCACATCCAGAAGTGAAGAAGGCAGAATCAAGTGTATCATGGCGTTTAAGTACTTTTAGTATGTATTTTTTAGGCTTTTGTCCTTATGCTGCATTTAAGCGTTGTATAGACAAAACAAGAGTTATACGCAGAGGCCCGCGATACCCTGCGAAAGATCAGCAACCCTACAGAGCATCTTCTGGTCGCCCAATCATGCC
Organism: Symbiodinium sp. clade C Y103; assembly: GCA_003297045.1. NCBI lineage: Eukaryota > Dinophyceae > Suessiales > Symbiodiniaceae > Cladocopium > Cladocopium sp. clade C. The sequence goes on along the minus strand of BGPT01001977.1, from coordinate 9,226 downwards.
CAATTGCCCAAACTTTTTAATTATGGTAAAATATGGTAATTTACCAGTGGTAAAACTTGGGGAGGTGGCTGTCTCAGACATCACCTTCAACAACGTCGAGAGTGGCCTTTGCGGCGGTGGATGTCAGGACGGCCTCAGTGACAACACATGCAGCGTGAATTGGCTCAGACATTTCGGACATTTGTGGAACCCAGTATGATGAGAGATGTTGAGAGATGTTGAGAGGTTGCAGTGGACACTGGTACCTCTATGCTTGCTGGGCCTTCTTCACTGGTCAGTAGCTTGCAGGCCTGCTTTGCGATGGAAGTTGAGTGATGCAAGAGAGTTTTCAATTTCGGGCATGTCTGGCATGTCACGGTCCAATGGGTTTGCCTAACAATGGAACCCATTGAATGGTCGCTGAACTCATGTTAAATTGTTTGCCATTAAATCCCCATTCTTAATGGTTATATAAATCCCAATAAACACATTATCTCACCATTGAATCCCTGGTTATTGATAGCTAAATCCTGGTCTCAAATCCCACTCAACACTGCCATGGGTGAGGCGAAAGTCGCTCCAGAGGCAGACTGCTCCAACTATGAGCGTTTGCCCAACATCGGCTTCAAGATTGGGAACAAGGCAACCCAACTTGAAATCTTGGGTGATTGAGTCGTTTACCTAAGATTTTCTTGATTTTCGCACACAACCCAAGATGAGAGATTATTGTGTGCGTACGTCTATAGTCTATTGCAGGTGAACAAAAAGCCAAAAAACAAATCAGCTGACGAAAAACATGTTGAAACATTTGAAACAACATGTGCTTCTCGAGCATTTGGGTGAAATCGCCTGCTGCAGATCCTGAACCTCAAGCCTGAAGACTACATGGACTGGGAATATCTGGGAATGGCTCGAATGTTTTGCATTCGAGTGCTCGCACATGCTGGGAACTATCCTTCCTCAAGTGAAGCGCATCATTTTGAGGAAGGATTTGGCTTTCTCATGACACTGTTTCGTGTGCAGTGGCACCCAGACACTGAACCGTCGAGAATCCAACATGAATCCAGACACAGAATTCGGCTTTTCACGGCTTCCGGATCTGCTGTTTGCCTAGTACAGGGCCCCATCAGTTGAAGGTTGGAAGAAGCAGCAACATGATGTGTGTTTGACCATATTCTTATACCGCCTGTTGCAGCCTAGACTAAAAGCCGGGCATTGTATCCAATTCGAAATCAATCTGAACAAAATGGTTGCAGAAGATCCCTTGAACATCCAACACATTGAAATGAAAGGGTTGACGTCCATGAACCTGGATAAACAATGATCTAAGGGTTGAGCAGCACGTGATTTTCTCCAAAGTCCAGTCCAGCCTGACGCGGACCGCCCACGCTGCGGCGATGGGTGCCGTTTCTTCGCAAAGCTGCTGCCAAGGCAATGCTCAAAGGGTGGTTTGTGCCTTGGCGCAAAATCGCACAGCCGCAGAAGCGGCTCATCCTTGCCAAACAGGCACTTAAATGAATTAATTTATTACATAATCGAAGGAAGTTTAGAAGCTAAACCTTCCGACAATATGGACAGATGGAAAAAGCACAGCCATGAAGAGACGATGAAGAAAGTCAGAAGAGAAGAGATGCAGGTGCGCGAAAAGGTAGGAAAGTCGCGAAACACTGTGTTTTTCCAATNAGTACTTTAGAGACATGGCATGGAAAAATCGCAAAACGCATTGGTACGAGGCCGTCAGCTGCACACTCAACTTTCCATTTTTGAAGGAAGCCTCGCAGATTTGCTTCGTTTTTGATAAGACAGATAGATAAGCCGACGCTCCAACCACTTGTCGGTCCATCAGGTCGTCAGTTAGTCAGTTAGTCAGTTAGTCAGTCCGTAAATCAGTTAGTCAGTGAGTCAGTTAGTTAGTTAGTAACTTAGTTAGTTAGTCAGTCAGTTAGTCAGTTAGTCAGTTAGTCAGTCAGTCAGTTAGTCAGTTANAGATAGGCCGACGCTCCAACCACCTTTTGATCCATCAGTGGATCTGCTCTGCCATCCATGACTCACAACAACGAACCTCTCCTATAGGTTTGCCATTTTCGAAACTTCCGCCACCGCCTTGTGCGGTACTACTGGAATAGTATTACATATTAATCAAATGATAGGCAAGTATATGTGTATGTTTTTGAACAATTTTGTGCACGAAATACTGTATCGTATACTGCTACTATATATGTATATCATACTGTATCGTACTACGTATAATATTCGAAGCTTTGTTGTAGTTGGCCACATTTGTAGAGCCTGCCTTTTTTCCAAGAAGTAGCAGACCGGAGACAGCTTCGTGCCAATGGGTTTCAGACCTCAACACCCCCAAATCCACTGAGCTATGCTGAGGTGATTTCGATCAAAATGACCAAAAGCCCTTGTCTCTTTTGTATATTGATGACTTTACCTCAACTCCAGCTTCCAGCAGTGACGCCTCCCGTGGAAGTTCCGGCCGGCTTCGGGGAGTGCCCGTCACACGCGTCCAGACCACGAAGCCTTTGCTCAAAGCAAGCTGCTTTGACACCAGTGGAGTGGAAGAATTCCGGTCGATGCTGGCAAACCACGGCGTGAGCACGAAAACGTGGGGGCGACATGGATCCAAGTCCATCGAACATTTGTATTGGGAAGTATTCTGCCACCACGGATGTATCCTGACTGGGATAGGCTCTCCAAGCCTGAAAAGAGTGACAAGGATATTGAAGCTGCGAGTGGTGGCAGATGTTGAGAGCGAAGAGCATGTGTTGGTCTCGCGGCTTCAATTTTTGCACGATGGACAGCAGATCCAGCGCCATCAAGTGCCTGTGCGAAGGCTCCGCTGGAGCATGGCTGATGACAATTACTTGTTGCAAGATGTTGTGGATGTGAAGTCTGGCAGTCGCTTCTTGACGGAGGATTGTGCTCATGTAGAATCCTGGCAGACCTGCTCCATGTCCGCGCTGGAAGAGATTTTGGGAGTCTCTGCCACCCGGGAGTCTCCATTTAAGCAGGATCCCACGGCGTACCTGGGCAGATCCTCTGACTTTTTTTGTGACTTCGAAGCGACTGATTTTATTTCGGGGCTGGGGGTCCTAAACCACTAAACTAGTCACTAAATCATTACAAGATACTACAAGTATGTACAATGGTGCAGTCAAGACGTCCGGAAAACATGCGCTGGGTGCGTATGTTCACATGGACTCTATCTGCGGTTTGTAATCTCTGCATTTTTTTAAATCTCTCCATGCAAACCAGCACCGCCAAGGGAGCAGCAAGCCGACATGGGTTCATTTCGTTTTATTTGTTCTATAAGACAATTTAGACAGCTCTGCAGCATCTGAAATGTGGTGCCGGGGCACTCAAGCATCGTTTACCCTGCAGCGATGTAGGTACTCCTACATCATGGAAGATGACCAGTTGAGCGACGGATATCCTGGGCTCAACACGTTGTACTGCGTACATCAGGTCAGAGTTTTTCAGTCTGTAACCTGCAAGCCGATTGGAGTCACAGTGCTGCTTTCTGGTCCATTTACAAGCTGTCTTTGTCATTACTGTAAAGCAGTCCATTATTGGCAAAGGGGGATTAGCAGTTTTTATCAGTGCTATCAGTTTTATATTAGAATATATTATATATATAAGATATCATGTCAGTGTTGACATGGCTAATCTGTCTCAGTTGAAAATGGTGACTTGGTCAGCTTGGTCAGCTTTGTAAGCTCAGTGTGTTGCAGGTCACCTTCAAGATATTGGACCCAGGGCATCCAAAGGTCGGAGACTCGGAGACCCGGCTGAGAGCCAGCTGAGAGCCAGCTGCAAGGCTCTGCAAAACATCGCCTCAGGTTGCTTGCATCGGTCTACCACATGGGCAGGACAAAAAACTCTGCAACATGTCTTCAACCCTATTCAACACATTGTGCATGTGTTCATTTTTTTCAAGGAGATAGATCATGTCAGATCCACAAGAGTCAAAGTTGTTTTGCTAATTCAAAAAATGTTAAGAACTACAATTGGAAGGAGTTTGCGACTGCCGACGAGGTGTTCGACCTTGAAAGGCCTGAATTCTTTTGCAGAATAAGGTTAGCCTTGTTAATCTGTTTACTATTTTGACATCCAGTTTCTTTGTTGCCTTAAAAGGGCGGAAGCGATGAACAAAGCGAACGCTCAAAGCTGCAGGTTTCACTCCATGCAGCAAATTCCAATTGGTTTGCGACTGAGACTTGAATCCATGTTCACTTGCGGTGTGCGAGCTGTCTTTGCGCTAGCCATCTGACTTGCGCAAGCCATCTGACTTGCGCAAGCCATCTGACCTGAAAGTCTCGGTTGTTCACCTGACACTTCACAATGACAGGAAGTTCATGGAAGTTTAGCTTTTGCAGAAACATCTTGTGATATTTTTGGGTCTCCATGGCGAAAGCTGAAACATTTGCGTTGCGGCTCAGGCTCCCAGCTCAACGTTTGGTCTTGGAAAACGAATCAGGACTTGGTGCAGGCCTCACCAAGGGCGGGTGCGAGTGACCAGCAGTAGCACGGGTCCCTGTTTAAGTATGATCAAATCAAATGATGAACAATGATGAACATATGCATACGTATACATATGACATAAAGCGCATGTATGGAGTAAGATGTCCTTTTTTTTGATGTATGGAGTAAGATGTGTATTTTTTTTCTGGCATTTTCATTTTTATTGGGGCAGCTTCAAGTCCCAGCCTCAAGATTTTCACAGCTCAAACCCCTCCTTGGAGGAAAGAAGCAGACGGAGGCCTGCTTTGGAGCAACAAAATTCTGGGTGACATTCATAGAGCAATGATTCGCCAGTTAGATCAAAAGATCTTACCACTTGTAACACACATTATGGATGGATTGATGGACCAGTCAATAGATTAGGCATTTTCTGCATCGAGGATTGATCGATTGATTGAGGAACCTTCTACATATTATGTTAATTGATGGACGACTGACAAACGGACTGACAGATAGCCAACAACCGGGCAGTGGACTCGCTGACTAAACGCGCGACCAACAGACTGGCTGACCCATATTGACTATGACATCTTAGTACGCAAAAGTCAGATTGCTGCTACTATTTCTTCTCTTCTTGTTGTCGCTGTTGTTATATTCATTTACCTGGTCATTTCGTTGTTCTTCTCCGTGTTGCTTTGCTGCTGCCCTGCGGCTATATGCTGTCATGGCTTGTTGGTTGGTCATGTTTAATTTCTGTGCACTGTGGCTGCAATAGCGGTTGTAGGCCTGGTTGCACTTAGACTTAGATGAATTCATTGTGAATGGCAACTTTTGGGACAAAGGTCTGCGATAAGAATCGTTTGCCCTTAATGCTGTGTACTTTTCCTTGAGCATTGGTTGAACCTTTGAACCTTGCTGTCTGGCCAGTGCTCCAAGCAATGCATCTCCGGATCCAGATGGTTTGAAACCAAGGAGTTTAGAGAAGCACTGACAAAAAACTGAACAAGACCCGGCTGCGAGATGCTGGATTGAGGTGCAGAGTCTAAGGCAATGAAAAGATTGGCTGCGACCTGAGATGGATGCAACAGATTGCAGCACTTGGGGAGAAGAGTTCTGTATGACAACACAGGTCGAATGATGTTGAAGATTTGCCAGGAGAACGAACTGATGCTCTTGAAGCGCGTGCAGATACCTATGGTGAAATCGCTCACATCGGCAAAGGATAGCATGACTATGGGCGTCTGCAGCTTAGCTGGCAAGGTCTTGGTGAAGTTGACGCATATTGCGTCTTCAAACATTTTCAGGTTGATTGCACCACATGAGAAGTTGACGTAGACTTTGTATGACTTTGTTGATTTGCAGTGCAGCTTTGTTCCTTCCTTTCAGGCCAGAACTACCTTGGCTCCAACAGCGGTGCAGGGCAGGCGGCGGCCCTAGTGACCTAGTGGCCTAGTGGTTGGTTTTGGTGCAGGTCTTGGGATGTCTTGGGATGTCTTGGGATGTCTTGGGTTCACCAGGAAAGGAGCACCCAATCCGCATTTGCGGCGGATTCTGCAGGCCAAAAGCTTCGACCTTAGAGTGCCTTAGAGATGGGGAACGACAGCGAAATCTTCAATGGTAGTGGACAGTAGTACGTTGTGAAAACGGTTCACGCCTCGGGAATTTCTTGCGTAAACTGTGATAGTACGCTCAGGCACCGACTGGAAAACAGTGAGGAGCTATACCAAAGCAGTCAGAATGCTGAGTGCTGTGAATCTTCTGCTTGCCGCGGTTGTTCCTGCGGTTCCGTGGCAGGAAGATGGCAAAGAGCTTGCTCGACGAAAACTACTCCTTGGACCAGTTCAACAGGGACTGCTCGAAAGTGGATGCAACACGTGAGTCAATATTTGTGTCTGACAAGTTTTTTTCAGCGGAAAACGATGTCCACTTACTTTTTGTATGGGTATGAGGTAGACTGTGGCTTGACACGAAGTGTTCTGGAAGATCCATATGGGTAGCATATGGGTAGCATTCCTCAGAGTCGAGGCAGTTCGGATCAGCACAGAAAAGACTCTACAATTCCCATTTGGCCAAAAAAGCAGCCTTGTAAGTTTGGACTTTTCAGATTGAGTTGTTTTGGAGACCAGCAGTGACAGCGCAAGTAGTATAAAGGCGATGGCTTTGTTGGTATATGCCATGATGTTTATGATGTTGGTGGATCAGTCTGTGGGGTTTCAGGTGATCTAAGACTTTCTTCGCTGTGTCAGGACTTGACCGCATTCCCGGAGTTATTCTTGTACCTCCGGGATGGAGTCGTTGCCTTGGAATTGCCAACAGTAAGTTCTGATGGTACTATAAAATCAACGACAACTGAGCAGTGGTGAAAAGACTACCATGTTGATGGAATGTCAACATGAGGTGGGTGATACAGGGTCGGGTCGCACCACGGATGATGAGTCACAAGCCAAGTTCAATTGCACGAAGCAAAAGACATGATGATGCCTCAATGAATGCTGTGCCTGTAATCTGCCTCTGGTTGCAACTTCTCTGAGCTTCAGAAGCTCAAAGGAGCTTTGAATGTTTGAATGGAGGTTTGATTCTGTACCAAGCGACTTGAGCTGAAAGTGCAAAGATGTGCTAACAAAGGTACCAACGGACAGTTTGTGCGTTCTTTGCCATCTACTGGCTGGTACGTCAGAGTCCCAGGAGCCTTTTTTTGTTCCCTTTCCTGCTCTTCCCCATACAGTACGTCTTTGAGTTCAACTTTGCTTGCACAGACGTGAAATGCATTCAAGAGAGCCACACCACACTAGGACATTTTTCCGGAAGCTCGGGCCAAGGATTGGACATCGACGGTCGGCAAGGCTTCAGCTTTGGAACAGATAGTGACTGGATTGCGCTGCAGGTGGGGTTGGGTCAGGGTTTTGCTACATGATTGGCGCATATTATCGTATATTAGTATTAGAACTGAAAGACAGCGGAGGACGGGGAAAAGGATGGAAAGAATACTGGATGTTTGCATATCCCAAAGAACTGCAATTGAGGTGCTGCTATATTCTCATTCTCAGAGGGAAATGGACAAAAAGTGAGCGACTGCAAGAACACTATCTCTGGGAAGGCTTCCAAGGCTAGCACTTTGGCAGGGAAATGCAAAAACTCATCCTGGAAATCTCTTGTGTCCAGGAGTCATTGGTGAAAGATGGAGAGGCGTGGAATAAGAAGGACGCATAGAGATGTTTATGGTGTCATTTTGTGGCAACTGATTGAAGTTCAAGACTTCTAAATCACAGTGTTCTGCTGAATTATCAGCCAACGCATGTACTGGACATCAGCGCCTTTGACCCTGTCAATCCGAGTTGGGACCTATCCGTGCTGACGTGGATGACGTGGTAAGTTACAAGTAGTACAACAGGGGTAGCCGCCAGCGAAACCTGTTTTGAAGCCAGTATCAAGCCCCTTGTTGCGATCAACCCGTGTACCCAAACAAGCATAGTATTTTGAAAATCCCGCGGCACAGCCGTGTTTTGAGAACACGATTGTTGACCTTCGGATGACAGACCCTCAGCACCTTGAGTGCAAGTGTTTGACGATGCTTCGGATCAGGTTTCCATGCCAAGTTCCACAGCACCGGGAGAACTGCAACAGCGTGGCGATCTCAATGAAAAGCCATCGAGCTCGCAGGTTTTGCTTCAAGCTGGAGGACAAAAGCCACTGTCAAGCAAAGATGGGAAGTGCGAGACCTCTAAACAATGAAGGCTTTCCAAAGTTAGACAATGCCGCGCAACCATTGAAGCTCAACATTTTCTCGATTTTGTCCCTGACGCTGATATCTTTACTGTTTTTTGTTGTTCTTTTTATTCTCCATTCGCCCAGGTCTCTACAAGCTGGATCGACGACTGGCGTTCTTCAACAATGCTCAGCTACAAACTCAGACAGTTTTGATTTGCGGAACTCTCACTAAATATCAGAACACAATCTGAACGCAACGTCAATCATTAAGGGGTCACAGTAGGTCCAAAAGAGGCGTCAGCACTTTGCTTCACTTTCCTCACAGCCACTCGATGACATGGACATCGACCAAGGTGGGGCTTCTTTCGGCGGCTCATGGTTGATGCTGGCCTGTTGGAGATGACCACACCTGGCTCTGGAAGGTTCCCAATGAGATTCACATAGATTCACCCAGTGTCCAAACCCGGTGTCTTACTGTAAGACATTGAAATGCCGGTTGATGGTTGATGTTTATCTAGGAATCGCATATTTTGTGCTTTACTTTGGAGCGAATGCAGCCTGCAGGGGACAGTATCAAGTGAAGGAGACCAGAATGGTATCACTCCTGGCAGGGTGCTAAGCTTCGCCTCGCTCCAAAACTCCTGACTCCAGAATCGGATATGTCTGAGAATGGGGTCTATACCCCAACATGTTGCAATTTTTACAGGGAAAATGGTGGTAGTCCATTAAACCCAAACCCCTGAAATCTGTGGCATACCTTAGATTTGTGCGGGATTCTGCCTTGGTAGCTACTTTGAGCTAAGGCACTAACCGCCATCCATGACATCATGAAGATGGATGCATTGCTCCCGACAGTACAGCCAGAACATGATGGCTACCACGGTAGCTCAGACGTATTCGTTTTTTCCTGTTCAAGGGTTGAAAGTGCCACTTTAAGCCGTTTTGAACCATTTTCAATCGTTTTGAATCACATATATAAGATTGCGCCAGAAAAGTTAGTCTTTTCAGACCATGGTTCTTTCACCCAAGCTGTGGAAATCTTTCCTCTAAATGATGCACACAGGCTCCA
>BGPT01001976.1:156944-206506 GCA_003297045.1 Symbiodinium sp. clade C Y103 | reverse complement strand
TATTTTACCACATTTTCCACATTTAAACCACTTCGATCTTCAATTTCCACCTACTAAATTGGCGACATTTACCATATATACAATATATATATATATATATACACAATAGCTTTTACACTAAATTTCTTATACAACTACAGCAACTTTATTTCAAAAGTGTTTCCCAACGTCACTTACAACATAGTTCCTGACATAGCTGCTGGCCAATACGTCAGGGTGGCACAGAAAGGGCCTTTTAAAGAGGCCACTGCCCTAATTAAAGTATAAGCCATAACATAGTTTCTATACATTTTATAGAAATAGTTTGTATACAAATACAAGTATATATAGTACATACTGTATGTAAACATATTCATAAGGGATGGACTGATCCATCGCCATCCAACCATACCAACCTGCCAGTAACGTCGCCCAGTTGCCCTTCTTCCGGAGATCCAGCAGGAGGGTCCAAACACGCTCAAGGGGCTGTTGCGTAGCCTGACCAAAGGCTGCTGGGACGACTCAGACATGGTTTGGAGGTCCTATCTAGGCCTGTCAGTGTTACAAAACCTGTTGAATATTTGGATATCAGTTCACAAGGATAGTTGGGACATTTGGCTTAGACCTGTTTGCAAGAAGAGTTGTTACAAAAAACATCAAAAAACCTATTCGATCGAATTGCAGGATGATTTTGTTGAATACAATGATTGAACTCATCTGCGGCCAAATTGAAGTGTCGAATGGATCTATAGATGATGTTCAGGTTGCGCCCCCCCCACATTCCATATGTATAGGGACACATCCTTGACAAAAACCCCGTGGCAAAATCCCTTCAGCCTCGCAAACGTGCAGGGCCGCCAGGTAGTCCGGAACATCTGGCAGCCATTCTGGATGTTCCTGGCACGCAGACCGTCCCAGCATTCAACCACCAATAGAATTGTTCCATACAATAGATAACACTAATCATTTAGATACCAATAATTCATAGCAACATATATTACTACTGTCCAGTACTATCATGATTATTACTACTGTCTAGTACTATCATTGACTATCATGATTATTCTAAACACATAATGAACGTTTGCAACATATGACTTATGACACAAGCTCCTCGTGGCGGTGGTATGTCAGCGACAGGTCCTCTGCCTCCTATGTCAAGAGGTAGGGGAGTTGACCAAAGATATGGGGATGTCACGAATGAAAAATGGGATTCACGAACAAAGGTTAAAGTGAGATTCAACTAGGGTTCAAGTCCAAGAAAACATTTGATTTAACTTGTTTCAAATGGGACTCAAGTGACAAACATGAAATTAAACAACAATAATTGGAAATTAGCAACAAAACTATTGGACTTGCATGGGACTGGGATTTAAACAACACACACATCTAGGAATTTATAGGATTTTACAAGAAACCTTCAAGGGATAAAGCCATCCTGCCAATGGAAATCTGTTGGCGAAAATGCATGATCTCACCAGGAAAGGTGAAATTCAGCTCCACACCTTTTCCGTCTTGCGGCTGGCTTCGCCAAAATCCTCCGACCGCAAGGAGTTGCGACAACCATGGAGTAACAACAGTGTGACGGCAATGGATGCTGTAGTCAGTACTAGACGACGAACTACCCCAACCTTCACCATGATCCAATGGATTTTGGATCAGCGTGATCTTCGTTGGCAAGACAGACTCAACACTTTGCGTCTGCAAACAGATTGGTGTTGCTTTTCTATCTTTTCTGCGATGAGGGCGGTTCTACATTCATTCAAGCAGACATGTCTCATATTAACTTGTGGGTGATTGCACCCAATAGACAAAGTAACTTGCTGTTGTGAGAAGGACCCCCCAAAGAAGAGCCTATACATTTAGTTGCAGGCAAACTCAGCATGGCCATCTCAAGAATGTATCCAAAATATTCCAAAATTGGGATAGAATACACCCAACAAAAAATTGGACTAGTTAATCTTGAGTTATACAGACTCTAATTCTTACAGTAGTTTAGTTTGGACATATCCCAAGTCAAAATACAGTATATACATCCCAACAAGCCCCAACCTCAAAGTCTTCCAGCCACTTCAAGGCATGCAGCTCCTTCGCGACCAGGTTTGCTGGAGATCTTCAAATCTTAAATCTATCAATTGAATATCAAGATGTTTGTCCAGATGTTAACATCTATGAACTATGTTGACTCTTCACTACTCACAACTATTTACTATTAAATATCAAGGTGTTCCTGTTGAATCTCACAATATAGCATATTTGTTGTGAATAGCTGGGGTCCTCTTCATGTTTGTCTTGGAATAAGTCTATTAAATCATGACAGTTTGGTAGTAGCAAGACTGCCTGCTTCCAGCCTGTCCTTTCCAGGGCAGAACGCGCATCGCCGCAGAGCTTTCTGGTATGCTTGAGCAAGCCTTTTCCGCGCCTCTGGCTGCATCTTGGATTCGCTCCAAGTTGTGGCAACAAATCTTGTGCCGTAAAACAACACCTTGGATAAAGGCACATTCTACACAGCCTCTTGTGGACGTATCCCAATACAACCAAAGGTACTGTCACATCCACTTTGAGAATTGTGGCCCTCCACGTTCTGATTTCTACCCCCTCGTTTGTTAGTGATTGTGAAATATCCAATCTCATCCATCATTCATTAACTGACATCTCATTATTCCATCATTTTTCTAGCTTACAGTCACAGCAAATCCCCATTTTGGCTGGTTCAATGCCACTTTTTTCCGATGAAAATCCACCATTTGAAGGACCCCAACCCACCCCAAAACCTGCCGCAGCCTCCTTGTGCTCCTTCTCCTTGGCCCGGTGCCCGTTGTCCTCCATGGCCAGCAGTGCGGACTGAGCCGACTGCACGGCATCGGCGGCCTCGGGATGTTTTTGATTAATGGGGTTTTAACCAAGAATGGTGGCAGTAGCAGTATCATGGTGATGTCATGAAATATGAATGCAAAAGTTGATTTAGCCTCCGGAAATCAAAGATAGCAAGTGGAACTCCACCATTTAGTTCCATGATTTTCCCACTAGACCCTCCATCTACAGAGGACTTTCGATTGCCACATTTGACTACTAGGGCGGATACCAGCAAAAAACTGGGAAGGCTCACCAACAACATATGGAATGATAGGGATATTCCCACTAAACTGGATCTTTTTTGTGCCCAACGAATGTGCCGACTTGCTGGGAATATTCCCCAGCCAACCTGGGGCTATTTGTTTTTTTCTCCAAGAAATCGTAGGGGGCTAACACCATCTAGAAAATTCAAGGATTTGATGTACCAATCGCTAGCATGGAGTCATATCTTTGTTTGGCTGCTTGACTATAGTTAGTTATGGTGCAAAGATGTGCAAGTATTACTAAATTGGAATATGTAACGATATCCTTTGCAAGAAACCATGGGAGGTTAACCAGCTAAATCCTGGTCCTGGTCCTCTTTGATATAGGAATGTGCTGGGAATATGACCAGCAAACATCAACATTCATATTGAGCAAGAAATCATTGGAATATCAGGAAGCAAATTATGGGGTTGTAAGCAGCAAAAGTATGCAAAAGTAATATCATCCGGTGAATCAAACATGTTTGGCTGGGACATGGAAACAACTTGCGGTTTTCGATGGCCATGTTTCAGTACCAAAGGGTAGAAACAATGCTATATAATGCTAATCCAGAATACTTTGAAATAATTTGTGCTTTTCGTTCTCCATAAAGATGGGTGACAATCTATTTAAAGCAAGGTTGCTTTATCATGATTTATCCAGATTCTGTTGGGAAGGTTCAGCTATGGTCATGTGATTTGAATTGCCATTCACTGGATGCCTTGGGGCTCATGTTAGTAACGCAGTAATAGGATCCACCATCCCCAAATCTACCATCAATGGGTGGGATTGAAACCAACATATATGAGGAGTTGATTATTGCCTTACTAACATCACTGGCGTCAAATTGCTGAACTGTTGGACACGGCTCTGATTGAAGCCCCAGGATTGGTTTCATGGTCATGGTTTCTAGGCTGTCCGAAAGGTAGTATAAGGGTAGCCGTCTTTTGCATGTCATACCCCCATTTTGTTGGCTAATGTGCGATATATCACCATGTGTAGTGGATAATCAAACAATGGTTCTATATATTGACCACTATATGAGTTCCAGAAACTCACCATGTTTCTCCAGACTTCCATCATTTTCTATATCTATATTTCCTAGATTTTTTCTGCCAGAATCCACCGTTTGTTCCCAGTAGACTTCCCGCAGCTTCCCCCACTGCCCTGCACCTCCTGCACCTCCATCGGGCTTGGCTGGGGCCGATCTGGCCTTTGGCGCCCACGCGCCTGTGCGTCGGAAGAGATTCGACGAAAGGTGAAGAAAATGCCTATCTTAAAAAACCTGTCAAAAGCATGATCATGAAGATAAGGACGAAGATAAGGATGAGGATAAGGATGAGGATAAGGATGAGGATAAGGATGAGGATAAGGATGGCGATAAGGATCAGGATTAAGAATGCAATGATGGGACATAGGGATGGTGGTGGGAAGAATGCGAAAGTAGTGATGGTAATCATGATATTCATGGCAACAACTATGGCAAAGTAATGATATAATCGCAATGATAATGGTGCTGCTGGGAAGGCATTGATCGCAACTCTGATGGGTTGGCAATCGCTCCAACCTGAGCCCACTTTTCGACCTTTGTTCTATCTAAAGTCATTGCCATACACGATCAAACACATGGTTCGTCCATGCAGCCTTATGTCGAAGATGTGACAACTCTCAATCTGACCATAGTGCATTTCAATCTTGATTCCATCTTCCATGCAACTTCCCATGAATTTGTGCTCATATAGAGTAATAATCCCCAAGAAACCCAGGTCGATCAGCTTCCAACCCCCAACCCATGGCCCCATGTGGCCAACCTTGTGCTCTGCCTCCACCAGCAGAGCCGCCGCCCCACCGCCCTCAGGCGCCCTTGGCGGGCGACTCACAGCTCGCTCCGGCGGCGCCCGCAGCGCCTGCGCTGCGTGCGCCGAGGCCGGGGCGGAAGCTGCCCGCAGGGGACGCTCGGGCTCCTGCGAACAGACCGGGTTGGATGGCTTGGACACCTTCAACATCCTTTAACCATGGATGGGTTGACAAAAAAGGGAGTTGGAATTATGGTATACTAAGGTCCTAGAACTCCACTTTATAGACTAGTTGTGGCTACACCTTCCAGAAACTTGAGGGATGTAAAATGGAATTCCATGGCATTACTGTACATTGCTGCATCGTGCGACCTTTTTCATTACAGCGCTTCAGCGCAAATCTGACCACTGTCATGGTTCTCATCACAGGGATGGCAGAACCATGTGGCCAAAACGTATCTGGGAAGTTTTCCCCAGTGGCTAACCTCAGGGCAAGAAGGCGATGGTGAGAGATCCTGTTGCAACAGCCCTCTGACACTTCATCACTCACAAATGATTGCAAATTCCAGGCTAAGTCGAGCAATTTTGGGAGGTTGCAGCCTTGAAGTGTGTTATTTACCATCCAGAATAGGGAGCTACGAACACGCGGTATGTCAGGGGATTTTGATCGGAAAGTGGCTGAATGTGGGAAGGTGTCGTCAATGACCATGGACTTCCCCTCGATCCACAAACTCTGCGCGCTCCCCACGCTGATGCCTTCGGCATCGCAGCTGGTCACCGGAAGTTGGGACCAGGGCTACACTCAACCGATGAAAGAAGAAACTAGTGCCCGTGACGTCAAAACTTAGGACCATTGAAACGTATCTTCACAAGCATCTCAGAAATTATACCAAAGATTATCAAATATCATATCATGAGTAAATCCATTTTTTGGACCTCACACATCATCTTGAACTGTGTTGCAGCTAAACAAAAAAGTGTTCCCATCGGCCAGCGCCTGATCGCAGGGGTTCCGGAGCAATCACCGCCAAATGGGCGGTGAGTCGTGGCGCATTGCCAAAGTGCGGTTTCCTCAGCGTCCAAGGCTGGGGAGGATCTGCTGAACCAATGGATGAGTGCTGCCCTAAGGTTGGGCTGAGACTGACAGGGCCAATTCGCCATGATGTACTCACATCACTGCACATTTATAAAATGCAACTGCATTTTCTGTCAGTTTGGAGGTGCTTTGCAACCAAGGGGCAAATGAGCACCTGCAGGATCAAAAGAGTTGCCAAGTTGACAGGAAAGAAAACAAACAGCACGTTTGCATGAAAGAATCTGATCAACCCGGCAAGTCAGTCAGTCTTCGTGGCTAAAGGGCTTGAAGCGTCACATGTTGCTGGCCTGGAAAAAGCTTGTAGTAGTTGGTGTTCACCTCGTCATCACGAAACAGGCACACCAACGGACCAATGAATTAGCTGTCAACTGCTGCAAATGTGTTGGCTCAACAGCATGAGCACCAGCCAAACTGGGGAGAAGACATATGGACAATTCACTAACCTCAGTACCAGGAAGTATGGGGAAAGGCAGGATGATTGGATAGGTCCTCAGCTAAGATGCCTCTACTGATCCTACACTGAAACGCGGTCCTGGATGATCGTGATCACCACAGGCATCTCATGAGAACATCAATCCGTAAAGCACAACAAGCGTCACAAAGTTTCTCACCGGAGCCATGGATTGAAATATGTTTTAAAGATCATCACTCTTTTGTGATCATCAAGCCATGTTTCGAACTACCCAGTGGCAAAAAGATCAAAAAGTGCCGCTTGAACATCACTCAGATATTGTACTGGGAATCAAGTCATGGGTTGTCTGTGATGTTCACAATACCAATTAGATGTTCGGTTTACCAAGAGCCGTTGTCTTTTTTGTTGTTTTTTTTTAACATCTGCATTTCATGGGTCATCCCCGTATTTCAAGGTGTAGCCATTTTTGGGGCCCTCAATGCCTATCCCTCACCAGACGAGCATCTCCTTCCGAGTTCGTAGCAATGCGCAAGTCTTTGGCGCAAAGGTACAGAAGGCTTCGTTCCAGTCGCCATAGCCTCACCGGGTGCTGATGAATGGTTGAAACATGTTGAAGTTGAAACTATATATAAGTCAAAGATCCTCATGGACTCACACCAAATGAGAATGCGACGGGAGATACTGTATTTTTTCTTGAATGTCGTTTGGGACTGAGATGTTCTGGATCTATCTCTCATCTCCTCTGTCAATTCATGCTTCCTTTCCAAGCAGTTCGAATCTGCTGAAGGCAAAAACGCCACCGGACCAATCCTAGATGAACAAAAACAATTTGATAAAATACAGAGGGGTGTTGTCATGCTTAATCATATTATGTGTATACCTTATTTGGTGCCACCCTATTCATCCATCTACCAGCGGTACAGCCAGTGCCCTTGGGATAGCACGATCTAAGCCTCCCACGCACGATGCGAATGGCGTCCCATCCACCGGGAGTGGACAATGATTCCACCGATACATCTGCGCGACGAATGGCTTCATAACCTCAGCAGTCGGGGATGGGACAAAACGATCTGGTGAACTGGTGAAGCTATAAACAACTATGGGTCAAAATAGCTGTTGTTCAATGTTGTTTCTGGATGTTCATCCCCCAAAAAACCTGGCATAATGAGGGAATGTTCATCCTTCATCCTTCATCCTTGGGATGGTACAAGGAGATGCTCATCCCCCAAAGATCATGGCCAACTTGGCAGGTCTTTTGCACCTAGTGACTGATAACTTCCAGTGGCAAAAGATGAGTACTAAGTCTGACTGTGGACTGTTGCCACTATCTCTTGCAGTGTCTACCATCTTTCTGTCTGTGTTTGCAGGATTCCTTCAATCTCCATTGGCATCACATAGTTTCATCACATGTTTGGTATTTCAATATCTTTTACATTCGTTTACTGTATTCTTTCATATTCTTTCATGAATCATCTAGTCATGTTCATCACTGTTCAACCAGCATTTCACAGGATCTCCCGAATAAATCCGAGGCAAACGGATGATCCCCCCAACCATCACCGCATCACATCCACGGGGCCATCCTCCACATCGCCTGCGTTGATGATGGCTTCCAACTCAGCCCGGAAAGTGGCGTAGTGCTCTTCCTGGTGGATCAGTGGGAAGTGCCATTAGTGGCTCTTGATGATTTACTGAGAAAGATGAAAGATGGTCAATATATCTATCATACTTTTCTTTTTTCCAACTTTCATCGCGCAGTCTTCGTCTGTGACTCAATCGACAGTGGAGCCACAGTGCGGCCGGGGTGCTAGAAAAACAGCAAGAGGAACTTTGCTTGCATTCCAAATGGGTTTAGAAATAATGTCCTTAGTGAGAACATCAAGCAACAGTGTACCGACGTTTGTAATTTTCGAAAGTTAACAAACATTCATGCAATGCATCTTTTGAGTCAAGTCTCGGGATACCGAAACCTCAGCTGATACCGGGTCGAATGGATTATTTTTTGGGAAGATACTTGAAGGATCCTGAAGGGTTCTAAGAATTTGAGGAACTCAAAATGGCTTCGCGGGGCGGGTCCGCTCGAACATACCAACAACTCTGGAGACGCGAAAATGTATGCAAATGCACTTCCCTGATGGCATTCTTCCAACAAGTGGTTAAAACAGAACAGATCAAAGTCACTCCGCGTGACTCCTCGTCAGCGTCATGCAAGATTGGGGATCCGGGATCATGCGTCCAAGTCGCTGGTTGAAATTGATGTCAAACGCTGATGTCCACGTCTTTGCAGCTTCAGCGAATCGAGGAACTGTCTTCAAATACCTGTGATCAGGACAGTGCAGCCATTCTCAACAGTTTGGGGTCGCCGGATGGCCCATCCAACACTTCGAATGCTTGTTTTGCAGTCAATCCAGCAAGGGTCATTTTGCATTCATCATCCCATCCTGGAACATCTGCCCCCAATGAGTGATATTCACTGAAGTTTGGAGCCATGGTGCGACAACAACTGTTGCCCTTGTTCATGAAATTCGTTGTATCCACGGCCCCCACTCTGAGCCAACCAAGTGTACAACATCGCTGCGTGACCTGAGAAGCATCTGACGATGACAATGAAACAGGACTGGTCAGGCAGCGATTCCCCACTGTTGATTCAGCAATTGCAAGTTCAACACCTTACCCTCTGGTAAACTAACAGTTTGCTATTGAAAATGGCCATAGAAATAGTGGATATTCCCATTAAAAATTAGGTGATGTTCCATTAAATGTTTGGATCTTGTTGGCAACCCACTGGAGAATCCATTGACACTCTCCCTGGTGGAGCCAAGACACCAAAGCGCACATCACAGGCCAGGTACAGCCAATGATCTGAGGGAAGATCCCTGGAGCCTCAGAAAGACTGGCGATGGAACCAATGAATGCTGCTATGTAATCAGCAAACATGTAGATTCACCAAGATGCAGTCGAGAGACAGCCTGCATAGTTGATACTAACGTGAAACAACCTGAATATTGCAGCAAGTCCACTGACTTACTTCTTTGGGATTTTGGGGACCCAAGCATCTTCAACTGATTGCCGGTTGGTTTGATCTGAGCTCAATTCTATGGTGGCAATTTCCAAAGTGGCAAAAACTAATTGGCTGAAAGAATTTTTGGTATGTCCCAACATGCAGGACCCACCGAAATCCAACTTGGGAGCAAGGACACCATTCCGCTTGGTTTCGCTGTTGCTCTTTTTCACCATCAAAATCCATGATGATTTTGATGACCCCATCATACCCTGGTGATACACAAGCTCCCTTTGGCCATGTTGCTGAGCTGCCAAGATGATGTTTTGTCGCAGAATTTCCCCGCTCCTCATCTGACAGCGGGAAATCCAGCCACAATTGGACAATAAGGTTTCTGATTTTGGCTGAGGCCATACCTATCAGCTCATAGCTCTAGTTGGGTCCACTTTGAATTTGGAGTGGAAGACAAGTGAGCAGTGTTAACACGCCATTAGTCTTTTTTTAAGAAAGGTTTTGTTAGAAGGGATGCCCACGATGGATTGTGATACTCCCCAAGATCTTGGGTAGTATACAACCCCTATCAATTAATCAACGCGTTGGAGGTCCGTCTCATGACAGAAAGTGATCCAAGACCTTCAGAGGCCGAGCTTGCTGGAGACCTCTTTGAACTTTCACGCTTTGTTCGGAGGGAAACTGCTCTAAGGGCTGTACAAAGCGCCGTATGGAAGAACTACGAAGCAACATTTGGATACCTACCAATGACCTGTTAACCTCCTAAGCCTGCAAAGATTTTTTGGGAACGTCATGATCCACTGCCAATTCTGTTTCCGTAAAAAAAAAAAAGAAACCTCACTGGCTGACAGCGGCTCTACCCATGGCTCCTGGCAAACCAGCCATACAAATAGAGCACTTGTGCTGCTGCCAGTGCCAAGGACATCTCGTTGAAGGCCATCTCAGCCGCCGCAGATGGGGGCATCAAACATGGCTAGGGGTCAAACTTGGGAACCCCTAGACTTAGAAGGATTAAAATGGATGGTTTCACATATTATGTGTAGATATATATATACATATATATACACATATGTATAGATATACATATGTGGAACGTTCCATACATTATTATGCTAATGGTCCCAGGATAGTACATTTTGGACCGAACAGCCATGTAGCAAAAGAAGTGCAGCAAGGAAAGCATCAGAGTGAAATCACAATGGAGGTTGGACAATACACAACTGACCTATATGTATTTTGAAAGAAAGGAGTATATAGACTTGAAACTTCAAGCATGTCAAGGCCACTTGACCTGCACGCGACAGTTTCGGACAGTTTCAAAAAAGGGACATGTGGGAACGCATGATCCAGAATGTTTGCGACGAAGGTCGCAAGCAGCAGCCATGTCATGGGTTCAAAGGGTCCTTGCAACACCACTTTGGACAATTCTCCTTCAATCAAGCCTTCAACTTCACCCTCATCGAGGTAGCTATAAGCTTCAAGTGCAATCATCTTGGACATTCACCTTCTAGAAAAGAACGTATCAATTCATGTAACCCCTTTCTATGATGGAACCGCCACCGCAAGCGCTTCCACCAAGCAGCTTTGCCAAGGGCAACGGCTTGCTCCAGATCCGCAGAGTTCAGGGACCATTTATTCCTCATCAGATATCATCATATATCCCAGTTGCATGTCACAGAAATAAACAGATGGAACCACCAATCAAATTCCTCATTGAAGGTAGATTATGACACACAAATGTAAATGTGATAATTAGATCCTACTATACACGGATCGTTTTGGTATGGTGAAACCAGTCTTGACATATATCTGTGCAAATCGTGGCCAGCAATGCTTTTGTCCAACAAACACTTGCAGCATGGGCAATCGCATGTTTTAGCCAAGCCACTCATTATTGTAGTACCTACTGCACAAGGCATCTGAGAATTCACCAAGTAATTCCTGCTATGACTGAATCAGTGAGATCTGAGGTCGGACCTCCTCTCAAAATACCTGGGCTTGCAAGGGAAATGACCCACTGACAAGTCCACAGCTGACGTCTGGAAACAAGTTTGCCGTCTGGTATGCACAATATCTGCCAAACTATGGCGTCTTTCAGTATCAGCTGAGCTGCGACAGGGCAGCTTCCTGATTCTCAATATCATTCTGCCTGGGCAAATCAGCGGCTGAGCGGGAAACTAAACCTTCTAGCAGAACAAGTAACATATTTCCAACATATTCCAACAGGCAACACTTGTTGCATGTACACAAGCCGTTCATCCAGGGTTTCTTCCAGGAACCAATAGGGTGTTTCATCTGAGTGGCCAAGGGATTATCCTTGACTCCTTAGAAGTGGGATCCTCAAGATATTGGGGCGAATTTCCGAATCTCGAGTTCCTGACCCTAAATTTTTCATCCATGTTCATTTCAAGCACCATGAAACTATTCACTTCACTATTCACTACAGTTGATTTATCCAATTCCTGACCTTAAGCTTCAATATCTTCAGTAGTGAACAATTGATTAATCACCACTTACTATTGTTGGATAAAACATAAGAATCCGTGACCTCAGATTGCAAAGTCACCCCATCTTGAGACCCTGACGAGTAGGGGAAGGGCACCGTGCTCGACGCATCTGCGGGATGCAGCGCCTGAGGATAGCTGGGTTTTGCTGCAGGAGTTGATGGAATGCGCATGTAGCTTCATCTGCCAAACGACTTCTTCCAATAGAATTCGTGGTAATGACGGGCACCAAACCCCTGCTGCAAAGCTTCATAGCCGTGTAGCCTATTGATACTTGTCTTGCTCAAACAGGATTGGAGAGGCACAACATTTAGCATCATTTCAACCATGCCTACACTCATTGAATTAGGTCCAAAAAACACCACATCCCTGTCATCCCTAGCTCATGTTGACTCGTCCGTGGCTTCTCCCAATCGGTCGCACCGGCCTGGCTATGACACCTAGCAGCTGCAACTGACTGCGTCAGTCAACTTTTCCAAGCCTCTGTGAATATTTGTCACTTGTCTTAGTTGTCGAAATGATGGAGATGTCAATGATACCAATCCCCCAAGTTCTTGGGGTAATCCGGCAATCCATGTTGCCAGAAGGATCCAGTCGCTCAGCTTTCCAATCCCTTTTTCAATCTGCCAATTATCAAGATCACCGGCTGAGACGAGCACGTGCCAGCAACAAGGGAAAAGCGCAGCCATCGCGGCATAAGTTGCAACACCAGGAATCTGGCACGCAGTAGCCTTGTTCAAGTCTAAGAAATATGCAGTATGTTTGGTGGCTGATACATCTTGATGCCACAGTGCCCATGACTTGTGCCGGTTTCTTTTGGATTCGGGATGATTTGTAGTTGAAATCATTAACAAAACACCTTCACAGTTCAAGTTTTTGCTACAGCCATGTTTTGACAGCTACGGCGTAACATGGCTAAGTGGGTCATCCCTTTGAAACCTGGGTGTAGCTGCTGGAAGTCATTGAGGATCGAATCAACTTACACCGTGGTTGTGGAAGACCCGTGTGATCTTTGGTGCAGTTTTCTGCGTGTCCTTGTTGATAGCCGCTGCGGGACAGACAAAATCCACAGGCCACTGATCTTCCGGCTCTGACATCTAGTCGCAAAGTTGCAATTCTGATCCAATACTGGTGCATCAGCTTTAAATCCATCCATGCTCCCTCAATACTAACAAACTAACCCTGCCAATTACTTGCAACATGGATGACACCAATATGAATACGGAGAAGCAACAATCCATCCCAAACCTAAGTTGATGCAATTGTCATCAAGTTTCATCAAACTCAACATCAATGGTTTCCCCATTCTTTTTATCGATGAAATGTCAACAGTTTCCTCACCATAACCTCAATCATCTTGCGGCAGTCCTGGATTTCCTTCTGCTCCTTGGTCACAAGACGTCCTGGCAACCGGAGTTTCGGTGCAAGGTCCGGTTCCTCCAAGGATTTACCGGTCAACTACCGGTCCTCCTGAACCCAGGTTGGGAACATCACATCAAACCAAATCATCGGCCACGTCTGCAAGCGTTCAGCTGAGAACCTCTTGATACGGCCGGAAATGCTGGCTGATTCTGATCTCATCAGTGAACATGTTTTACTTTGAAAGGGAACTTGGTTGTATATTACAAAATTTCAGGGAGAAAATGCATGCGACGCGTTTAACATCATGTAACATCATGTAACCCTAAGGTTACCCTCTGGTAATCCAACATGTCAGTGGAAAATCCACCATATTTATAGTTGATGTTCCCATTAAACACCCATTAACACTAGGATTCTCAAGAGCCAGGTTTTTACCAAGGAGTAACCACCCCAGCTTACATCCTCACCACCCCCAGCGCAGCACCTTGAGAAGCCGTGCCATTGAGAGCCGAAGCCTGGAGGTTCCAATGGAGTCAACAGAATCGCGACAAGTTTCTGGATATTAATGAGCTATTTAAATATATCCCATTAAGATCCCATTGAATCCCATTGATGTATATAACAATATCTAATTGTTAAAATCAACAATCATTCCAGTAATAAAATCAACAATCATTACAGTAATGAGAATATGATGACAATAGTACTAAATTTATTTGGAATTACTTGTAACTATAACATACTATAACAGTCAATGGTTGGTTGTTAAATTCAACAATAGTTTCAGTAATAGGATATGAATGGGATAGTCATGAGATTTCTCTCAGTGGGATGTTGATGGGATATGTAAAATATAAATGTTTAAGTCAACAAATGCTCTCTACACTGTAGGCGAACTCTTAGTGTGGGGGGGACACATGACATTGACTGGGACACACACACCCCGACATTGCGCGGTTTTTGTTTGGTTTTCATGATCACTTCAAAAATGAGCCTGTTGTGAGAGGTCTCAACACTTGACAATTACCACCCTTCTGTTGGCACGAAATTGGCTCGCAAAACCAGGTGTTCCACTGGGATAGCTTGTTGATCAACCAGTGAACCTATCACTTTGCTGAAGTCACAATGTTTCCATGGTTGAAACCCATGACGCATCCCCATGTTCTTGATGCCTATAGTTGTATTTGACTAATTATGATTATCCCTGTTACATCCAAACATTTTGTTCGAAAGGCATCCCTAAATCTTAATGTTTGATCCTAAAACAATGACATCCGCATGTTCTCATTGATGAACTCCCCATGTTCACTGGCTAAACTCCCAGTCTGATTGTAGGATCCAATCACCAACAATATCACCTCGCTGGCGTGCTTCTTCTTGGCAGAAGTGTACCTCTTTGTCTGTCACCGAAACATGCTTGGCGAATGTTGGATATGAGTTGGTTCTTAGGGTCCAATGGTGGAAGTGGCTATGGGTCAACACGACTAATTCCCTCAAAAACATGTGGATTGGTTGAAGGAAACAATATGTGTGGGTTGATGATTGCTACTCCGTGTTCCACCCGTACCCAAACGATGGTTGGCCATATTCCCATTGCTGACGCTTGAATCCTACGTTTGTAATGGAACAAATCAGACTTGTTGCAAATTGCAAATGGTCAAACCGCATGTTTGCTGTTGGAGCCTCCCTCCATGCTTGCAAATATTTCCTCAGAATTCCTGCAGTAGGACTTGATGCTGTGATATACCAATTTTTGCACTTTGAGTGAAACATTGATTCGTGGCCATATTTTGGCATGGTCTATAGAGATGTTTTTTCTGATTAAACCGGGTTATACTCCCATTCTTGTTGGTAAAACCCTTGACTTTCGCTGGTCCCATTCCGACTTTTTTTGTTTCAAATGGCTTCTCCAACCGAGGGTCACCAGCTTTGTTGGCCGCTACCTTGGCTCCAACCTGAGGGCGAAGCGGCGAAGCGCTGGCCGGGTGACACACTGATGATGATGATGATGATGATGATGATGATGATGATGATGATGATGATGAGGATGAGGATGAGGATGAGGATGAGGATGAGGATGAGGATGAGGATGGTGATGGTGATGGTGATGATGATGATGATGATGATGATGATGATGATGATGATGATGATCATGATCATGATCATGATCATGATCATGATCATGATGATCATGATGATGATGATGATGATGATGATGATGACGACCTCCTTGATCAAGTTTCAAGTGTGCATCACCTCACCATACTCATTCTCATCATCACAACTATCAGCAAGTATGACCACACACTGCTGCTATCACCACAGAGTGAGGGGTTATTGAAATGGGGGACCCCAAACCAATGGCTTTCCCATTAAAAAAAAAAACAACGGGGGTTGGATCATTTAGCGAAGAGAAACCCTATGTGAACACGTTACATTTCGATAGATCACCAGCCGACCTTCACTGCCATTGCTTCCATTGGAAGACATCCTCAGCACCAAATGCAAGGCTTTGGGCATCAACTACTAGGGATTTTACAATGAACATATGAGGGATTTATACCATCGTTAAAGGTTGAGATTTACGTCATCATGACAAGCAATGGGTTGATTTAAGGGAAATGACACAGGAAACCCTGGCTTCAACATTAGGAGTTGAGGTAAAGACTGTAACATGTTCAACAAATGTTTGGAAATGCTTAACGTTGAGATAGTCGTCAACCCAACTGTGGGGCAAAAATCATAGTAATTATGGTCAAAAACCTTGGGGAACCGTGCTTTCTTGAATGCGTTTTTGCAGTTTTAGACCCAAGACTTGGGGAGCACATGCTTGAACACACCTATGTCATCCTATGTCTATTTTTAGGGTTCCAAATGGCAACTTCAATTGCTTCGATTGCTTCTCTGGCCATTTCTCAATTCCAGCATCCTCCTAAGGAATCTGCAAATCTGGATGATTCAACTTAATCCAAAAGATCCCCAGATCACCCGTTCAACGCCGTTCAACCCTCCCAGCATTGGGATGAAAAATCTGCTGATTTCACCATGCGGCCACCACTCTCCATCCTTCTCGTGGAGAGCCTGCACCAGGCCCCAGGGATGTGGCGAATGTTGTGGTCAATTAGTATGGTGAATGATTAATTGTTGGGGGAACAACCAAAATGAAATGGCCAGAAACTGAGCCTATCCTTCTTTTTGGAACAGTTTGAGCCAGAACTATATCAACTAGACAATGACCGATGGAAAATCCAGAAAGCACAGCGTGCAAACTTCACAAGACTGTTGATTGCCTAGCGGATGTAAGGATTTTGGCCATAACTTCATCTTAAATCATTCCCGCTTCACAAGTTTGGCAAGTCCTTGCTAGCGCAGGGCCAGTTTCAAGCTGTAAGGTTGGCTCATTCCTCAGCTCATGCCTTTATATGTCTCGTGTTTTTTTCTACTGTTTTTACCTGTACCTAAGAGTGTTGAACATCACCGTTATGATATCTTTAAAACCCAACAAAATCACCAAAATTTGTTGACTACCCTCTGGAAATTTCACATAGCTATTGAACAAATCACCATGTCCTTAATTGGTAAATCAACTATAAATCAGACATCTATATACCATAGCTATATGCTATCTATGATATGTATATATATATATACTATATATGCTATATATATATATATATGTTAGTTTACCCGAGTTACTACCCCAAATCATTCCACAATAAAAATCACCAAAACCCGAAGCTCCTGAGCCTTTGAGCTCCAGGTTTGAGTGCCGTTCCACGAGGCCGACTCGGGGCTGAAGAAATGGCAACGTGACTGACGTTGGTCACGTCATTTATGGTGATTTATGGTGATTTTATGCTCAAAGAAACCATAAAGTCATCAGAAAATAATGAAAGAAACCAGCACTGTTCAAAATGTCAGGTGAAACTTTTTGTTGCGAAGCAGGAAGACATCGCCGTTCAAAGGGGTCTTGTAGCCTTGTCATCGCATGGCAAAACGTCACACGAACTCACCTGAGAGCCTGACACTGGAGGAGTGTCGCTGCCAGTTCTCCCAAGAGTCCCAGCCCTCAGCTGGGTCGAAGCTTATCACCATAGCTGGATCCACCACTACCATGGTAATAGATATGCTGGGATGTCATTGGCTATCCTGGATACAGTCGTAACAAGCAACAACATGACCGTAGGAAAGGGATTTTGACAGGTGGGTAATCTTGAAAGAATCAAACGGTTCGGGTGACTTGGGAGTCTAAATCATGCAAATGAGGATATAATCGGCCAACCGCTGAAGAGAATTGGGTGGAATTTCCGTTTGGAAAGCAGCAACATGTTTTTGTGAATCTAGTTGACCTGGTTGGTGGTTTTTACAGTGTAATCATTCAAAATACAGATCAGAGAAATATCGGCAACAAACCACATGAACTTGGCCTAGAAAATGGTTTGTCCTCACAAAGTCATAATCCCAACACTTCTATGCACCCCCAACAAAACAAAACTCATGATATCTCTTCCCTCTGTGTCTAGCCAAAACGACGAGTTCAGTGAGCAGTTTCAATGTGGAGTTCCAAGGCCCACACTGCATGGTTCTTTCCTGCGAATGGCATCGGTTTCTCAATTCATTGGCGCAAGAGTACAACTTCATTTGCCTTGATGGCATCATTACTGCAATATTCATGTTGGTTCATGACGGTTACTGATGGCTAATGACGGTGAATGATGGTTGATGATGGTCAATGATGATTAAAGATGGTTAATGATGGTTGATCAATATCTCTCCTGGCAATTTACATGATTCATTCAAAACATGCGCAGCTCAATTCTTGCAACTCGCATGATGCACGCACAACAATACGGTGACGCTGAGTCTGTCACCATAGAAACTGCTCATGGACAGGTCGCAATTGGGCACCAGTAATCACTGTGTTGCTGTCACTTGGAACAGTGGCTGAATTGTGAAACTCTCTGTAGATGTCTGCTGTTCATCAATCTCGGTGACACCACCCAGTGACACTGGTGACGCTGTGAGTGGAATGCGACTGTTGGGTACGTTCTGCTTGTAGGTGACTCCATGACCAAATAATCCTTGACAGGACTATCCCTTAGACTTTGGTTGCTCAGTCGCTCAGTATTCACTATAGACTCTGGATTAGATGCATTCTTTTGATTCAGATATCTTTTGATGATATTTAAATCAATTTCGTACCAAATTCTGTTCATGCCACTGCTTCATTTTGGCCCACTGTCTGTGTTCTTCCTCTATACCCATTGGCCGTTCGACCAGAAAGCCTTCGGAACATGACAAAATAGGACGCATGTAGCAGCATGCGACATGACAAAGACTGGGTCGGATTTTGAACTCTGCAGTGTTGTGCCGCTGTTGTTCAAGTTGGATGAGCCATAAGGTATCCCATCAATTCTTTTATCATGAACTACTACTGGTTCTATGATAGGTATGCAGGTAACTATGGGTATTGATTGTTCCCCATAAACCAGATAGTTCGTTTTCCCCGTATTCCCCTCCCGGTCATACCACGACAAATTCGAAGTTGACAGATCACCTTCCAAGGAAGAAAAACGGCAAGTAGATCAATAATCCACTAGTCATCACTAGTCACTAGTCCAGAAGCAATCAGCTATCGTTTACGAATCATATTTATTTCCCACATTTATATAGTTGTTAAATCCCATGGGTAGTGCTTGTATCCTCCTATGAATATATACATCCATGTATAGATCTTCAATGGCTCCAATGCATTTAGGATGATCATATATAGGTCACTCTGGTCACCACTGGGCCATTCCAAACAAACCCAACTCTGGAGATCCAACTGAGATCGGAGAAGCCTTTTTTGGGGCAGCAATCAGGTCATCTTTGCCTGGGTCCCACCATTCGTGTTATCACCTCCGTAGGCTTTGGCTCCGGTGCCACCGGGTGATGACTGCAGGTCCAGTCTGCGACATGGGCGATCCAAGTCAATAGGGGATCCAGAAACAGGATGCTCAAAAACGCTGCATCATGAGCCCTTTGAAGGTCTGGCACGCTGCCATCAAACCAGGGCCAGTCGAAATAGATCGCTGGAAGACTTGGAAATTGCAGAGGGTTCCAGTGGAAGTGAAATTCCTGTGCACCCTGGAAAAATTCTTCAATGAGGGTTAACTCGTCCGCTGCTATCCGCACCCCACCATTATATTCCGACCCACTGGCCATGGCCAGGAATTCCTTTTGGAGGTTCACGAAGATGCCATAGTAGACCAGCGCCGGACAAAAAAGGAAAGAGGGGGTTTGCTTGGCACCAAACTCCACAAATCGAGTCAGTGGCTTTGTCAAATGACACATTGACAGCGCGGCTGCTTGAAAACCAAAAAAACAGGCGGAAGCAATGACGATTATACCACAGCCAATAAAGGCAAACACACAGGCAGCAAACGTCACCGCAACAGACAAGGTGAATAGCCCTAGGAGCATTAACATTGGAACAAAGGTCAAGCCCAGCAAACAAACCTGAACTGGAGGATGGCGTTCAACCTTGCCACTTTGTTCAAAGTCCTCCAGGGACGGAATGATGTATCCAAAATAACTCTTCATCCAACCCACAGAAGCTGGTCGAATCAGTTCCGAAGCCGGCATGGTGCACAGCAAGTAAAACAACATAGTGACGACGCCGACGTCTGGCGTGCACCGAGCCAACTGCATGGCAATGTCTATATAGATGTAGGTAACATTCCCTGCATACCAAACCTGGTTGGTGGTTTCAACATGTTTCAACCCACCTGGAGAATTGTAGTCCTTTGGGGGTCATCATCCCAAACAATTGAATATAATTGAAATCCCAAACATGTAAATTCCCAGCCAGAAATCGTTTTGGAAGCTTTCCAAACACCGACCACGACAATAGAGGGAAAAACATAAAAATATCTAGCACTGCCAAGAAGAAACTGCCATGATCACCTGGAACCATGCAATGAAGGTCCGTTTCCCGCCGCCCGTATCAGTGGGATTCCGCTTTTTCTGGCTCTTGGCAGATCCCCGCCACCAGGTGTACAAGTAGCGAGCCATGAAAATCGGAAAGGTCTGGCATAGGAACAGCAAGAAGTAGATGTACAGAGGAATCACCCCACCCTGAGGTTCCAGAAGATCATGAACTTCGTGGAAGGCCGGGAACGAACATTCCGCTGGCCAAGTGCGAACTTCTTCCTCAGGCACTTGACCGGAGAGGTATTGCCAGAACGATGGCTGCGGCATCCTACTTCAACTGCCGGAGCCGGAAAATTGCCGGTGCTGTTTGCTATTGTACAGAGTTTCTCATGATTCATGGTTTCATGATGATATTTCATGATACTTTATGGATGTTTGGCAAACTTTGCGGGCCCTAAAATAATCAAGTTCATTACAAAACAAATACCACTTTGATTGTTGGGAGTTTTCTTCCACATTGTGTGAGATGGTGGCTTGCCAGAAGGATGAAACAACCAGCTGTACGTGTCCATATGGTTTTTGTATCTAAAAAAGAGTATACTTACCAAGTAACCAAAACAGCTATCTCAATCGGGAAAATGATGTTTTGTCAGTGTCTCATACTTCTTGTTGGCTATATCTTAACGAACTGATGTTGCGAGTTCCGAGAGAAGGGATAGATCAGTCATTCCATGTCCCACTTGAGGTGGCCATCAACAAGTCTATACCATTTCTGCAAATCGGAAGCCAACGAGTCACCCCAATGGTGGTGATGCCAGGTGTTTGGACATCTTGGGGCATGACCTTCATGACCTGATGGCTTGGGATGGCCGATGTATCCAACTGTTTGGGGATGGGGAAGACATGTGCAGAAATTCTTGCTGTCACCACTTAAGGCTTTGTCTCAGCATTTTCCAAGGCGCCAACTTTGACTGCTGGGAACATTTATATGCTCCACGCAGTGCTTGAAATATTGATGCGACCCAAAGTCAAACTCTGAATGGTGCTTGGCAAGTTGACTCTGTGAAGACATTGTTCAATGTCGCCTTCCAAAGTCAAGTTTTGGAGGCTGCTCGGTAGGATCACTCCCATCAGGCTCTGGTTGTATGGTGCCCTGAACGTCAAATTTCGAAGACTATTTGGCAAGATCACTCCCACCAGGCTTTGGCTAAAACGGAAACCAAATGTCAAGCTTTGAAGACAGTTTGGTAAGTCCACCCCCACTAGACTCTGGTTGAATTGGAAGCCGCAACTCAAGCTTTGAAGATCGCTTGGAAACTGAAATCCTAGAAGGCTTTGGTTGAAATTAACACCAAACCTCAAGCTTTGAAGACCACTTGGCAAGATAACTCCGGCAAGGCTCTAGTTGAATGCCCCACGAAAAGTCAAGCTTTGAAGACCATCTGGCAACATAACTCCCAACAAGCTCTGGTTGAATACCTCCCCAAAGGTCAAGTTTTGAAGTTTGTTCGGCAAGTTAACTCCCAGAAGGCTGCGGTTGAACGCTTCACCGAACGTCAAGCTTTGAAGGCTGTCTGGCAAGTTCACTCCAACGAGGCTCTGATCGAATTCAAAACCAAAAGTCAGACTTCGAAGACCGTTTGGCAAGTTCACTCCAATCAGGCTCTGGTTGAATCCAACACCAAAAGTCAAGTCTTCAAGACTGTTTGGCAAGTTTACTCCCTGAAGGCTCTGGTTGAAATCCACGTCGAGAGTCAAGCTTTGAAGACCACTTGGCAAGACTACTCCCACGAAACTCTGGTCAAAGTCAGTGCTTAAGTTCAAGCTTCGCAAAGAGCTTGGAAAATTCACTCCCGAAAGGCTTTGATTAAAATTACCAAAAAATGTCAAGCTTTGAAGATTATTTGGCAAAATGACTCCCTCCAGGCTCTGGTTAAACCCACCACCGAACGTCAAGTTTTGAAGACCACTTGGCAAGTTTACTCCAACAAGGCTCTGGTTGAATCCAACGCCGAAAGTCAAACTGTGTAGAGTGTTTGGCAACATCACACCATCCGGACGCTGGTTGAATACATCACTGAAAGTCAAGTTCTGAAGACTGCTTGGTAAAGACACCCCTGCAAGGCTCTGGTCAAATTTGCCACCAAAAATCAGGCTTTCGAGACTATTTGGCAAGTTCACTCCTTCGAGGCTCTGGTTAAAATACAAACCCAGAGTTAACCTTTGAAGACCGTTTGGAAATGTGGCTTCCACGAGACTTTGGTTGAAATCGCTTCCAAAAAACAAGTTTTGAAGACCGTTCGGCAAGTTCACTCCAACAAGGCTCTGGTTGAAGTCGTTTCCAAAACTCAGGCTTTGAAGGCCGCTCGGTAGGATCACTCCCACCAGGCTCTTGTTGAATTTCCAACCAAAATCCAAGGTTCGAAGACTGTTTGGCAAGTTCACTCCCACTAGGCTTTGATTGAAATCAAAACCAAAAGCCAAGCTTTGAAGACAGCTGGGCAAATTCACGCCAACCAGGCTCTGGTTGAAATGAGAGTCAAAAGTCAAGCTTTGAAGACCGCTTGGTAACTCAACATTTTCCAAACTCTCATTAAAGGCAGACTCAAATGACAAGCTTCGAAGGCTGTGAGGGAGGTGAAGCAAGTGATTACCAGGTGGGCAATTGGCCAAGCTTGTCACCCCTTCCATTGCAAAATCTTCCGTCAATGTTGGGAAGCCAATCACAAAGCAAATTGCATCATGCAAATTTATTGGCACGTAGGTACAGGACAGGCTTGCGTTTTTTCCCTCAATATCTTGCTCTTCAAGGGTCTTGTCCAACCTCAGAGGTGTTGTCTTGTGATGCAGCATGACTCTGGCGCCGGGTTTCGTCTCAAGTTTCTCTGAAACCATCTTCTGCAAAGCGCGGCCAAGGGTGGAAACAGGAACAGTCAATCTGACTTCGTCACCGGCCATGTGCAACACCTGTCAATGGGCAACACGGACTGGTTTCCACCCAAAACATGACCATTCAATCTGTGGGGCGCTCGGGAGCCAATCATGTTCACCTGCAAAAACCCACCTGGTGTTATCTCAAAAATCCGGAACATGTACCAAATGCTTTTTTTACACAGAAACATATGAACAAATGAGGATCAACATGGATCAACCATCGAATTTGGGTCTGCCCCATACCCACCTGAAGGTCAATCATTTCCCCAGCAGGCGCTGTTGAACAAAGACCATAGCCCTTGCCACTGGATGCGGTCGCCATGGCACTACGGTCAGCGGCTTTGCACGGACTCTCTTGAAAGGAAATGCTTGGGATGGATGTTCGGAAGGCACTGCAATCATGCAAATCATGGAAAAGTTATGAATCCAATTGAGAATGCAAGTTTCCAAGTTGCTAAATCATTGATCAGGCTCAACTAGTCAATTCCTGAAAAAATCACTCGAAAACCGATGAACACAAAAATTGATTTGTCGGGCCAGGCTCACAGTATCCACAAAAATGAATCCAGGGTTTGCAGCTGCGCGTTTCACAGCCGCCAACATCGTGATGCGGCCAGTGGATCAAACTTCAAGGATTCTGGCCACGCAGTCCACAGCCAAATACAGGCAAGCCCAGAATGCCATTGGCCACTTGGAAGCTGCGATGAGACTTGATCTGGCAAGGTTCCACTTCTCTTCAGAGGAAGTCGCGTTGAATTGTAGGTTGCAGTCACGATTCCCTTCATTCTCCAAGATGAATCCATTTGGATTGGAACCAATGCGACCTCGCCCAGCCACTGGTCTCAAACCAGTTGCTTGGCAGGCTTCAGGTGGACTCCACAGCTATCCTTGGTGGCATGGCATAGATCGTGAGTGATGGTGGCTCAGTTTATGGAGAATTGCAGAATGGGAAAATCATGGAACATCTACATCTACATAACCAATGATAACCATCATAAACAGTCATAAACCATCATAAACCTATACCTCTTTACTTTCCCGCAATATCATGCCATGCTGACCAAGTTTCGCTTGGAGCATGTCTTCATTGCGAATGCTGATTTTGGTAATCCAAACGGCTGTGGCCCAAGGCTGTTCTGATCACAACACGCCCTCCTCTCGGAGACGTCCGGGATGTGCATGTCCGGAATGTCTCTCCAGTTGTCTTGAAAGCCGCATCAACTGCCATGTATGCCAAAGAAATCCAACTTCATCCAAGTTTTCATCCAAGGTCCATCCAATTTCTATCCATATTCCTCCAAGTTCTTCAGGACTTCCGCCTGCTGCTGCACCAGTTGCGTCAAGCTGCTGCTGATCATCTCCTCCTCCCACAGCTGCCGCGACAGCTGCTGCGACCGCAGCAGCTTCTCGGAGCGGAACTGGGCCACTTCGAGGCCCATCTCCTGTGGTCGACCAAGTCATCCAATGGTTTCATCCAAGTGGTGCCATTCATCAAATGGTGTCCAAATGGTTGAGCATATCAGGTTAACCATGGGCTGGTTAATCATTGCATAACCATTGGATGAATTTAAGGTTCACCATTGATTGCATTTAATAAGACATGTTAGTCAATGGCATATCAACGGTTGGTTTGATAAATGATTGCTGGTTCACCATGGATTTATGGTCCATCAATGGATGAGACAATGTAATCAATGGTGTTTGCCAGTCATGAATAATGAATATGGTGTAATCAATGGTGTAATACATGGAACATTTGTTCATTTAAGCAAGCATTGATATGGATGTCATTGAATATCAATGATGTCAATTATTTGTGGTATAGTTGGAAATGTATGCTATTGTGTGGTATATTTGATTACACATATTTAAACATATTCGCTTTAAAGACCAATATGGGTAGACCAATATTTGGGTATAGATGTGGCTTCAACAAATACTTCCCTTCATAGCATAAAAGTGGGGCAGTTTGGCAAACCATTGAACTTACTTCCGGGATAGATCAACATTCGAGTACTGTACCACTGGACAAACACAAATGAACCACCTTCCTTTTGGGTGTGGCAATGAATTAAGACCCATACCCTTGACCATGATTATGACGATGATGACAATGATGACGATCATGATGTATCATGATGATAATAATCTGGACATCCTATGACATATTTCCCATGTGCTGTAGGTCGAATACCTTTATGTAAACCGAAACAAAGTACTACCGCAACCAAACAAGCAATGGGATGACATCTCCCTTGTGCAATCTCCACAATCAATCCCTTGGCCGACCGGCCAACCACTTGTTTTTGCTGTTGAATCTGTAGTCACTTCTCCAATGGTTCCAGACGGAAATCCAGATCTCCTTCTCAAAGGCCTTCAGTCGCAGTTCCTCCTCTCGCCTCTTTTCATCCAGTTCTCGAAGTTCCACCCGCAAGGCTTCCAGCTGAGCCTCCAAGGAAGGCAAATCCTCCATCTTCTCACGCACCTCACGAGGGGCTGGGCCCCCAACACAGCTGGGTCGTTTTGAGGTTGGGAGGAACACCGAAGACCCATGGCCACATGAAACACGTTGCCAAGAAGTCTGCTTTAAAGATTTGAAACGGCATGAAGAAGTTGTATGGCCATGAGCTTGGCTATAGTTGGCACAATTGAACACTTGGCTTCCAAACTAGACCCAGCTCTCGCCCCTTTCCAACTCGAAACCAATATTCAAACATCAAGCTTCAAACGACATCTTGGAACTCCCAAATTCTATAGTGCTCGATGCCCCATGTACACACCATCAGCTCGACCCACCTGAGGGAGAAGTTCAACAGCGGCCTTCTCAATCCTACGAGAGCTTTCCAGATGTTGTCGCTCTGCCAGGTCTTCTAAGCGCTGCGCACCTTCCAAGACTTTCCTGGGTCAATGGATTGATTCAAGGGATTTTTGCGAATTTTTGATGCAGGATGAGTGTCAACTTTCAACACACCAAATGTTGTGGTTTCCTGCATTTTTTGGAAGGTTGGGTGGTTGGGACACGCATGCCGAAAAATGAACGGATCTTCTCTAGCATTGGGGATCGAACATTGGGAGAACTTTGAATCAACTATCCAGTGAACTTGTTTACATCCTTATCTACATCACGGGTGTTTTCGAATTCACATCTGTTTGTTTTTTTTTGAGAGTAAGAAGTGCTGAAACCACCAGACAAATTACATCAATTGTTGCTCTGGTTGTACTACATTCCCACTATATTTGGATTTGTTTGATAGTTGTAAGTTAGTTCCATCACTATTTGGTGGTTGTAAGTTAGAGATTCCCACCTTTTGTTGGTACCTAACCACTGAAACCCATCAAGCATCAGTTTGGATCTGGACAGCTCCAACATCTCCCCCGCCGCCAGCAGCAAGCGTTGCGCTTGACCGAGTCCCGGACGGCCCGGGCGCCACTCGCGTTCCGTGACCAGCAGCTCCCAGGTGCCGTCGAAACTCTGGGCGTATTTGGAATCCGCCTCCACCTGGAAGGGATCAAGACACCATGGGTTGTCTTGATGATGAACCCAACATGGCGGCTGATTACTAGTTACATTTAGTGACTAGACAGATCTGATTTATAATTATGTGACCCCCATCGAATTGTGGTTGTCCATGCTTTAAACAAGTCCCATATGGTTTGTGAAGGTGGCAGCTGTCTTTTTTGATTAGATGTGGTTTCAAAAAGGGTCCCCAGTCAAACATGGATCATGAACGTGAAGAAACTCTGTGGTGAAATTGCATGCCTTAAAATTTGACCTATGCCCGAGTCATCCCCAGCAAACAGTGGGGGCCTCACAGCCCAAACATGAGCTGAAGAGAGTGGGATGTTTAGTGTGAACAGCAGCAACTGTCCTCAAGTTTGGGTTGGATACTGAAAATACAGTTGAATGAAGTTCTATTTACATTACTTAACCCACCTCCAAGGTGTATCACCTCATCTTAGGATGTCCATCCTGTAAACCAATCCTTCCAACCCCAACCTCCACCCCTGGGGGTTGGCAGCAGCAGTCGTACAAATAGAAGTCCGGCTCAGGCCCCTCCGTGGCCGGCGGCAGCACATGCCACTGGGGCACCGGTGGACTGAACCCCAGCAATCCATCTGTGGCCTTGAAAGCCAGCTGGGGAAGCACCAGTTGTAGGGACCTCAACGGTGCTGGAGAGAGGTGTTTGAAATCCACCAAGGTGTTCCAGAGCTGAAAATTGGCCACACACCAAGCTGATGAATCAGCTGATTTGGGTGAGACCTCAGCTGCAGCTGATTTTGGGCCACCAGCTGTGCCAAATGTGGAAATGGCGTTCAAAATGGCCTGCAGAGCCAGGGAACAGGTCTCCCAAGCCTTCAGGGCTGTCATGCTGGGCATCAACCTCAAGCCATGCAGGCAGCCATCCACAGTCAGTTCCACCTTAGGTGATGCCATGGTCGGCTGCTTCAGCAGCTGGGTGGTTGAGACTTTCAAAGTCAACATCCAGGGCGTTGCTTTCGGCAGGTGCTGAACTGACAGCAGTTGATCTTCGCCAAAACTCACTGCAGCAGAGCAGATGGTCAAGGTGCCACTGCTGGCATGTGAAGAAAAAACGCCAGGATGATGCAGATCTCCATCCTTTAGAACGGCCAAACGACGCAGACATTTTATCTCTGACAGAAAAAGGTATAAATAGGTGTCACCTGAGAAATTCAGATTGCCAACTTCCAAGGAAAATTCTGTGGAGTCGCCGGGCACTGGCAAAACAATTGTCAATTTGCTGATGGCAGCATGGAGGCTCACCATCCTCAAACCCATGGGAGGTTGGGATGGATTCTCAAGAAAACTCAGCG
This sequence comes from Symbiodinium sp. clade C Y103, assembly GCA_003297045.1. Lineage (NCBI taxonomy): Eukaryota > Dinophyceae > Suessiales > Symbiodiniaceae > Cladocopium > Cladocopium sp. clade C. Next base: position 178,563 of record BGPT01001976.1, on the reverse strand, counting down.
AGCTATCAGGCTGATGGCTGGAAGGGACCTCTTCAATCACCATTGACTCATCTTCCAGGTCTTCCACAGACTGCCGATCATCGGACTCAGAGCCAGAGGAACCTAAGAAACTTCCAGCGAAATCCTCGAACTGGTCATTCGGATCCTGGTATGGAGAATGTTGGAAAGAGGGGCTAGTGGCTGAGACCAGCCTTAGGGGAATTTAGAAACGTGATGTTGTTATCATTAACACATTTTCGTTTGTGTTAATTGTTTTTGCGAAATCAAAACCGTTGCTGTTCATAGCAAAAAAGTGGTTAGGCCACACATCCAAGACCAACATTTTCCGGTCTCACCCTAACGCTCCTCCTGACAGGCAAATGCTTGACCCCCTGGTGACGATTCCTGCTTCGCTGCCGGCGATTCCTCCTCCACAGATTTGCCCTGTTGGGCCTCAAACTCCTTCAATGACAATGCCAAAACAGCCTGCAGTTCCTCCTCCTCCCTGGCAGCTTCATCTCTGGCAGCATCCCTACTAACAGCCTCCTTGGTTTTTTTGGCCAATCCCCCCGCACGCATCAAGCTGCCCAGCGCCTTCTCAGCTGCTGCCTGGCCACTGCGCCGTGCATCGCCCAGCACGTGCGATGCCTTCTGCGCCGCGTGGCTGGCGCCCTGTGCCGCCTTCTGCGCCGCCTGGGCGCCCGCCACGGCAGTGCGCCGTGCCGTGTCAGCGGCAGCGGCGCTGGCGGCATCAGCAACAGCACCTGCCTGGGGATGATGGAAGTGATGAAAGGAACATATCACCAACACGAGCAGAATTCCCATGTGGATGATGGTGGATGTGGATTTGGTGCACCCTAGTATAGCTTAGGGTGACTTGTAGTGTCTTAAGACCTAACGCATATCTGTCATAACAAGCAAATCTGTGTTCTGCAATAGTCAGCACATCGCTAATGACTCTTGAATCCTATGCGTTCCAGAGTTTGCAAACTTCAAGTTCTGTTTATGTTGACATCAGCACCTTCATGGCTTTGTTTGCCATCACATCTGCCATCTCTGCTGCCATATCTGAAATATTTCCCACCGGTTTGGGCACCGGTGTTCGCGATGACTTGCTCGCCCCGCTGGTCTTTTTAGTGCCACGGAAAATGCTGAAGCTTCGACCCTTTGAACGTGTTGCAAGGAACTGTGCCACAGCCAATTTCATCTCTTCTTGGACTTCTTCTCGCAATACTTCCGGAGGTGGACTAGTGGGTTGGATCGCATCAGCCAGCAGGTCAATGAGACCAAGAATCTCTGAGCTGTGAAGATGTGAACGAATCTCTGGCAAATTGAGGTTCATGCGAATCTGTCTTGGGAACATAGCCATGCGAGCTGAAGGATTATGATGATCCAGTCGCCGACCGATATCTCGACCTTCCACCAAGTCCAGGCCTGGAACAGGTGCATGCTGGAATGCCTTGTGGATGGTTGTGGTACACGTGGTATACACAGGGCTTGCTGGGGATAGACATGGACCATCCAGGGATCACCTGAGATCTGCAGCCAAGCTGCTGAAGCCCTGCATCTCCAGTAAGGCATCCTCTGAAATCGGGATTGGATGAGGATCTGCGCAATCTGCGCATTGATTTCAATGGAATAATAATGGGACAGCGCTTATATCTACTTATCTACCACTATATCGCAATATCATGCAATATCTGTAAAATCCAAGAAATCCAGGCACTTGAAAATGAAGAATGATCAAGAATGCCTTTTGTTTCGAGACATGGATGCAAGTCAAAACTGTGAATACCAAACGAACAAATGTACAGATTTGTCAATAAATCCAACTTTAATGTTGGAAATCATAGTGAGTCGACCCAAACATTCGCGGATTTTCCATGATTTTCCATGATTTTCCATGCTTCCAACCGCTCCTTGGTTTCTTTGTCCGTAAGGTTTGCTGCAGCCAGTCGCAGTTTCTGCACTTCCAGGCGACGCTTCAAGGAGGTCCAGTTGCCATGTCGCAATCGTCGGGCCCTCCGCTCCTCGTGAATCAGCAAGCGGCCAATTGGGATCTGAATCAATCTAAACATGGGGACATTGACCCATAAAGATCCATAAAGGGGAAACTGACTTATATCGTAACCAGCCGAGTGGATTGAAAAAAAAACCATGCTTGTCCATTAATTTGTAGATGTTGATCCATTGAAAGGGTAATTGTTCATCTTAGCTTTGCGACATCACCATCATGACATGACAGCAATGGAACTGGTATAGGACTGACTCAACATGGCTAAGTGGGCCATGTTTTGATTCAGCACTTCGACAGAAATAAAGTGCAGTCCCTAAGTCCAAATGTCACAAAGACAAGTCTGGCCGTAAAACCAGCAAGTCTTCCCATGTAAAAGTCAACCGTGATTGAAGATTTCAGGAATTATCATTTTTTGGTAGGGGAGAAACCCCAATCATCCCCAATCTATACCAGAACCCGGAATAGATAGAACACTTGTTTTCCAGAATGGCATGGATGCAGTCCTTCTCACCAGGCGAAACTTTGCCAAACGGGATCGGCTGCAAGGAAAGTCCCGCCAATTCGAACTCAAACGCGAACCTCGCAGCATTGGATTGGAACATCTACAAGAAACACCATGGGTTTACCAGTAACATATCAAAGCATCCTATAGTATACAGTATGCATGTCCCTTCAACCATGTTTGGGGTTGGAGCATTCACATTTATTCAGCTGGGGATGTTGATGAAGCTGGGTGACAGTAAATCAGGATAACTAGTCAGTTTTCAGTGTATTGTTGGATGACAACCATAAACGCCGACTACCATTGACAGCATCGGGACAGAGGGCATGTCACAAGTCCCTGCCATGTGCAAACAATTGCCATCCATGGGCCTATGAAATTGCATAGCTGTCCTAACAAACAGTCTCCATATGTGACATGGCCTTTTTTTGGTATTGCACTCCTGCAAATTGACATAGATATGGACACTCCACGGTCAAAAAAACATTTCCCAAGGAAAGCATTGGTTTTCCATATCAATATTGCTTTGAGTAAGTTTAACTTGCTGGTGCTTAGTAGGGAATGGGGGAATGACCTGTAATAACCATTAATAATCATCCCATTCCCCCATTCCCTACTAAGCACCAGTAATTTTAAAGTTTGAAAGGAAGTGAGCCGGTTGCCAGCATATCATTTCGAGGAACAACGGCTGCGAAGCACTACTCGCAGCATGTGCACAAAGCACGTGCAATGAAGCCACAGAGATGCAAAAATTGTCAATGACTCCCACTTTCACGTCCTTGGATGGTGCATCCTGATGCATAACCGGAATGAAAACCGTGATTGGAAAATCATCAAATTACTCATACCTCATTATTGTTGATCTTAGACTATGAAGTTACGATGGCACAGTGATCTACGACACAACTTCCTACTCAGCTCTATATTCTCGGGGTGACAGCTTTATAATAAATGCGGCTCGTTCCAAGAGTCTGAGAGCCTGAAACTCTTCTGCTCTTCATCTTCTCGCTTCTCCTGGTGTGTAAATGGGCATTTGTTCATCGATGCACTGATCACATGCATCAAACTTCACACACTTTGTTTTGGGAGTTGTCTTCATCCGCTTCCACACACGCTTTGTCAAAGGGTGAACACATTCATACAAATGCCCTTGCAAGCAAACAATTGATGACATTGGAATAAACAAACTGGCAGGTGATTCACAAAACTTATGTCTTAAAACATGTTCCCCCTCTACATCAAGATGATTGGGAGAAGTAACAAGAGCAATGGTGCATGTTTCACTACAAATTTTTGTTGATCGCTCGGTGGGTCCCATATCAGGATGTGAATCGCTTCTGACGGTTGGTGAAAACGGGGATCTTGGTTTCGAAAGCGAGCACACAGGATTTGGAAGCTTCATACCTGAACTTGAGTCAAACATCAAATGTTTTAAAAGGAACGAATGGACAATGTACCAAGTTTTATACCCATGATAACCATTGAACAACCAACACTTGATGTCAACGTAAGATGTCATTCTACAACCAAATCAACCAAGGCAGAACAAAAATGGATGATTCAACCAACCAAATCAACCAACTTCATCCAAATTTCATGATATCGCAATAAAAACAAACAAGTTTCACACCAAAAACAGCTGAATCCCTAGAGATTTCTCCAGTTCCTGTGGCTTTTGCGCGTTGGCCACGGCCGTGCTGGTCGCCAGAGATTCCGCCCAAGCTGGGTCGGTGCGACTGTGGACCGCCACCTGATGGGAAAGCTGACATCAACTGGTCGTATTTTGGGATGACCATGTGAAAACAACATTGGGATGATCATGTTAGAAATCAGTTTGAAAATACAAGAGGTGATATCAGCCAACCAGAATTCATCTGTACAATCTGCTTTGAGCAAACTATTTTTGATCAGCATGTTAGGAATAATACACCCAAGACTAATCAGCATCATGCAAATGCAAAATGATTACCCTTGCACACATACCAACATGGCATGGGGAACTACATTCTGCCATTCTGGGATACTTACCCTTATACATGTTGGAATATAGTTTCCCCTACATTCACCATCATTTGCCCAAATACCACCATCTACCCATCTGCTACCAGAATAGGTATAAGTTAAAAGGACTGAAACTGTATGATGAAGACACATTCGTATGTTTCAATGGGGTCAAATACCAGGTCAAACCCCGTGTTTTCATCATTGACGCCATCATCCTACTTATCTTTACCCTTACAATAATTCACACACCTGAAATGTCATTCCAAACTCTGTCAATGGAGGGAGCATTCCATTTTTCCACTGGTCAATTTTCTATGGCAACAAAATCCTGAGTTTGTTTTTCATGGCTTCAATCATGGTTAAAACCCAATGTGTTCATGAGTGACATCTCATTTTTCATACTTAAATCAGGTTAAATCAGGCTTAATCAATTTAAACCATGTTAAAGCCACCAAAATCCCATCCCAATCCCATCCTTTTGCATCCGGCCTGCACTCGCAGCTTCCCCACCTTCACCTGCACCGCGCGGCTCCGCAGGGCGCTCCAAGGGACCTGGACCTGCAGCCGATCGCAGGAAATCGCCAGGACCTCACGGGCCGCCGTCCGGCGATTCGAGGAAACCAAGGGAAAGATGTGGTCGATTTGGAGGAAAAATCATGGAAAATGTGGTCCCACCTCCCAGGTGAATGGCAACGTTCCCAGCAACAACTTCTGCAGGGGATCCACTTCGAATTCCGCATCCCTGAGTTCCACTTCACCGGAGAAGAGGCCTCATAGGTGCTGAAGTAGCTGGGGGGGTGATGGAACTTTGGCGACGCAACCGACTCAACCGCTGATTTTGGTGAAAGTTAAACTAGCTAAATAAAAAACAAATTTGTCGTGAAAAAATCAATGGTTAAACATTGATAGCGAATGATGTGAAACTGTGTGGGCTTGAAGTCCGGAGTTTCTTGTCTTCTACCAACTTGTACATCTTGGCCATTTCCAAACATAACGTGCGCAGCCAAGGGCCGAGGCACGGGAGGAAACTTGATCTGCATTCAAGCCCTTGATGTACCTCAGCTTGACAAGATGCTTCACGTACCAACCAGTTGATCCTCTGTCTAAATGCTCAGTGTTAGCTTGATTTCAAACAGCACATTTGGAAAAAATAAGTTGAGTTGCTGGAATAGTGTTGAAATGTGTTGGCCATCATCGCCCATCCCACTTTTGACGAGGCACTTGCTCAAATACTGCACCACCTTCCGCTTTTGCATTGCTGCCCATCGGCTGCTGTTCTGCTGCGCTTTCTGCAAATTGTCATGCTGGGTTCTGAGAGAGCCTGTAACACTTCAAGGCATTTGCTCAGAGCAATTGGACGGTAGTTGCAACCGATGAATTTGGTGAACTATCTGTCAAGTAGTCAGCACATTTGCATCTGACCCACAAGCAAATCCCTGACTGAGTTCAAGAAAGGACAGGAACCCATTCCGCAAAAACAAAAGCAACCCGTTGGCTCACGAGATCCAAAAGAAACTTTCAAGCCACAGTAGCACATGTACGGTGGGCATGCGGTCACAGCAACTCTGGACATACGCAGGCTCCTGTCACTTGAACATCTCAAAGTACCCATCACTTTCAATTTCATGTTTGACTGCGAGATCCCTATTGCAAGATGTCGCAAGTACAACATCACAATCTGCAGGGCGCTGCAACCTTTTGTCACTTCTGGGAGAAGTCTCCGACCAACGTTGCAGTAGCTGTTGTGAGCAGTTCCTATCGCGGCCAACGATGCACGGGGTCTGAGTGGTTCAGAATGACCAGTGGATGACCCCGTGGTACAATTACTCCCCTGGAATTGGCGGCAAATCGAAAATATAATATAATATAATTACTGTACTCCATTGATCTCCCTTGGTGTTGTCGTGAATCCCAGCCAAAAAAGAGAACAAAACATGGAACCGTCTCTCTTCGTTGTCAGGTTTCCCTTGGACATCTGTTGCGCACATCGCAGTGGCCCTGGAAGAGGGAGCACAGCTGGACTGGCTGGTGGAATGATGTAACCAACTCAACAAGTGGATGAACCAGCACAAGGGGATGACACTAACAAACATATTGGGATACTGATGGATACTGGTACTGGTTGTTTTTGGATTCTCATCATCCAGGATTGAAGGAGGGATCTCAAAATATCAATCACTGTATCTACAGCACCTTTGCTAAATCGGCTCCTCCTGAGTCTTTCTTTCATTTTCTGATCTACGGATCTACCTTAACTGCCCTTTTCTATCCTTTTCTTATCTTGCCTCATCCTTTCCTCATTGATCCTGTCGCATGTTAGCTTGTGATATCTTAGGCACCGGGCTCATGTAATCGTTTCTGACCAGCAGAACCAACCTTTGTATACACCTATCCAGTATTATCCAGTTGCTCATCTACCGAACGTATCCCTGCCTGTGGCACGCGCGCAAACCAGAAGGATTATCCTGAGAGATGTGGCAAAACGACAATGTCTGACTGACACATCTGGCACACAACCCAGGGCGAGGATTCATGACGTGCCAATTTGCAAATCGATGACCGAGTCCATTCACGCCTTTTTATGCGTCAAGCTACATATCAAAAACGTTGCAAGGCCCGTTGAGCAAGCAAAAACACAATCTCTGGGTTACTTGCCGAACTGCTATGACATGCCAAATTCTATTATTCGTTGCTAGCTGCTCACGTGGGTCAACTCAAGTGGACGAGGCACGAGCTTGTGCGTGCTCAAGAAGTCTCAACAAAATTGTTGAATCATCATGGGAATTCTAAATTATGCATGTACGATCGTTACGATCATGTATATAAATAGAACNTCAACAAAATTGTTGAATCATCATGGGAATTCTAAATTATGCATGTACGATCGTTACGATCATGTATATAAATAGAACGGATTCTGGAAGCAACAGGATCAAAAATTGCTCTTCATACAGGGCTGCGACTCTTGCACTGCCCTGAGGAAAATCATGGAAAATCTCATGAAGAGCGGCAGTTCACTTTCGACCCAAGCGGTGCAAAAGACCATCCGTTGCCTGTTCCACGTTGGCCAAATTTCTCACCAGCATCTCACCCATGAGCTCTCGGATTTGCTCGTCCATGTTCTCAAGACTCCCCAATTCGGAGACGATGTAGTCGAAGATGTCTTTCCTGACATGGCCCCAACCCCATGCACTTTGTCCCGTGGCTCATCCAAAACATCACAAACATCTGCAGGTCCTTTCAAAATAAATCCACTTGCACCAGACATGAGGCGTGAGAACTTGGTTGAAATCGAGATTCTTATCCTTCTCTGAAGATGCCCCGCAATTGGCAACTTGCAGATGCTCTATCTTCTTGCCCACCTCCAAAGCAATGTCAAAGGAGCTGCAGCCATCCTGCAGCAAAGGTCACGTTGGCGTGTCATAGCATATCAAAGCAGGTCCNCTCTATCTTCTTGCCCACCTCCAAAGCAATGTCAAAGGAGCTGCAGCCATCCTGCAGCAAAGGTCACGTTGGCGTGTCATAGCATATCAAAGCAGGTCCATAGGCAAAGACAACTAACACAACGCATGCCACGTCCGCTTCCCCAATCATGTCCAACCACCTGACCAACCTGTTTTCTAGGCCTACGACAGTGCGGTTGGCGAAGCAGGAACAAACAAACTGAGCGTCAATATGCGCCAATGGCGTTTTTCTTTAACCTTTTCCNCAACCTGTTTTCTAGGCCTACGACAGTGCGGTTGGCGAAGCAGGAACAAACAAACTGAGCGTCAATATGCGCCAATGGCGTTTTTCTTTAACCTTTTCCTATTTCTATGACCTGCCAGGCCCTGCTCACACAAACCCACAAACTTGACGAAAAGTGACGGGTGCCATCAACTTGCTTGCCTTTTTTCAAATATGATTAACACACGTATTTGTGCAGGAACAAGAATTTCACCACAACAGTCACAACAGTTGCTGTTTAGATCAAACCTGTTTGCGCCAAGCATCGTCACCGATTACGCCGGCATTGGTGACGAACACCAATTCCAAGCGCTGACGACTGGACAGAAGAAATTCGAAGAGACACCAAACTCCTCAGCACGGAAGAAGTCTCTGATTTTTAAACAAAAAGAGTCTGGGAAAAACTCCAAGAAAGATCGACTGGGGCAAACATACGCAGCTCTCACACTGTCCCACATTTGGTCAAGTCACTTGTGAGAGGCTGCACTTCCTGATCCAAGACCATCGCAACTCCTTTGATTCCTGCAGTCAAGGTCCGTGCAAAGGCGCTTTCCATGGGATCACTTCCCAGTTCGGCTCCAATGTTCCACTGGTTGTTCGCCTGGGCAAAATTCTCAATTCGGTCAAAGGTTCACATCTTTCACAGATCTAGTTTAAACTCTTTTAACAGAAGAACATGCCTTAGTGGGTGCATGGGCCTCTTTATGTTGGGTTTCTGTAAAACAGATTTGGGGTATCCGAACTATATATAAAATTCCCAGAACTATGTATAAAATGCTTCAGAACTATATATAAATTTCCCAGAACTGTATATAAAATAGCCATTAATTTTTGGGTTACAGGCCCATGCACCCACTTATATAAGACATGATAAGACATGGTAACATGGTCGTTGGTGTACATGTGTAGGCGCTGGTTATATGAGCATGTGGTCGTTTTGCAGCGGAACTAAGGCAAACAACAGCAACGAGATGAACCCCACAAATGTGGTTATTTCACTAGTAGATATTCCTACCACGAGCGTTTTAAGGACCCACTATGATTCCTGTTTGCCATTCTGGCTTCAGATTGGAACCCTCACCAAAGTTTGGGTAGGAATGTTTCCCTTCCACTCAATGTTTTCCATATAATTTGGCTTGACGTCAATGAGACGCTCAGCAACTAAGCGGGTTAGGGTCAAGGTGCACCGCCGAGTGCGAATAAAGAGGAGAGACAAGAAGAAGCGTAGCGCCCGCCCCAATCCCAAACCTGCACTCCCAGCGCCGCCGCCCCCTCCACCTCTCCTTCTTTCAGCGCGTCCACAGCCGCACTGCACAAAGCGAAGCTTGCCACCACCACCACCCCCAGCAATGCCACTCCGCTACCGCGCACCAGCGCCACCTCCCCCACCTCCCCAGACCTCCAAGCGCACAAGAACAGAATCCAAATTTGAGGGGTTTTGGGCAATTTTTCTGGGGACAAATCCGTGAGCCCAAACTTGACGGGTTTTGGTGCTTTGGCAATGCCGAGGTTTGCATCCCAAAACATCTGGGTATGTTTTTGGACAACGCCTCCTGGAAATGCCTCTTCAAGGCGCGGCCGGAGATAGATCCAAAGGCAACAGATGTCATGTAACATCTGCTGCTGCTCTTCGCTGAGCTGTGCCAGCTTCTGCAGGGAAAGGATGACACCAAAGCAATGTTGTGAGGATTATTTCTTTTTGTTAGTGCTATTCAATGTTTTGTTCATGAAAACTCTAGACATATTGGGACCATTAATATGAGGACTATAGGATATGAATTTCTTGATAGGAAACAGCTTCCACAACAATTCCAAACATACATTTTTGGATGTGGGAAACCCCCCAGCCTTGGCTTTCGTGGAAGCATCTGGCGGAGCCTTCTTTGCAAAGTCCTACGCCAAATGGGTGACCATGGTTCAACACATTCTGTACCAACTAATTCCATGTTTTGGCTGGGTGAACATTCAACTACCATCTATTTTGGGAACACAGGTCCTTGGTCATTCTCTGGATCCATGTGAGGCATGTATCTTGGGATGTCGTCAAGATCTCTTTGAANTTGGTCATTCTCTGGATCCATGTGAGGCATGTATCTTGGGATGTCGTCAAGATCTCTTTGAACTGCGGTTTGCCAACATACTTGGATGATTCAGACCTTAACATGCACCCTGGCACCCACCACTCGGATGATAGCAGTTCCAGTGGCAGGCCTGCAGCAAGAACGCTCGGGGTCTCAACTTGTGGAAAACCAGGGTGTGTCTTGTGGTTCTGGGGTTATCCCACGACACCCTGCTCACTTGCCCACCTGACTGCGCATGCGGATACACATCGTAGTGTTTGTGGATCNTGTGGTTCTGGGGTTATCCCACGACACCCTGCTCACTTGCCCACCTGACTGCGCATGCGGATACACATCGTAGTGTTTGTGGATCTCTAGCTGAGCAGGCTCATCGAGACGCAGCCTTAGATACTGACTTTTGGGTGGATCCCCTCTTGGTATGTTTGGTTGGGTATCCTTTGTCAAACATTTCAAATAGAAATACACCCAAAAAGGTGTTTCCCAAATACAACAAGGAAACATGTTCTGGATGAGTTTTTTCTTCTCAGTATCCACCTTGTGCCTCCGGACTGTGCACATCCTGTTGTATTCAGCAATCACACGATTGAGGACGTCTTTCAATGCTTTCGATGTTCCAGTAGGTGCCAAACGTTTTTCCAAAGACAGTGCTTCCTGGATGGACCCCAAGTAGTCCAATGGGCTTGGAGCTTGCTTCTCTGAGGTAATGTGCCCCAATCCTGGGATTAGAGACAACCCAATAATATGTATATCCATCATGTAAAGTAGGGGCTATGCATCACCCAAGTACAAAGCCCTGTCAAAAATTACCGTAATCATTGAAGATCAAGAATCGCAGTGCATGAAGGTGGTGGTGGGATGGATTACTGTAGTGGGTGTAGCTGCACCGAATCCACCTGAAGGATCTGAGAACCCGCTGCACATCCAAGAGCGCAAGTTCTTCTTCCGGAAGCTCCTGGGCTGCATGTGGCTGGGATTGTCTTTGGCCTGGTTAGTAGCTGGATAGCCGACAAAAAACAAGGAACTGGGTTAAAATTTGAAACATAATGGGATGGAAATAGCCAAGCGTCCAAACTGTAAATAATGATACACACCCCGGTCATAATCAGCACTTTTCCAAACCCATCTGACAAGCCTACGCTTCCTGCTTTGATGATTCTGTCAGAATCGCAATGGGGAAAGCGCACTTCACAAGCTTCTGCCGACATGCGATATCCGTCGCGCAGGAACTCATTGAAGCGTGTCCCAATCTGTGTGTTCTGCGGAAAAACTGCAGGGGTTGCAAGGTTGACATTGAAACCACAAACATACCCCAAACATGTTTTTTTCAAACAAACATTTCCCATAATCTATCCATATCCTTAGGTTTTTTTTTCAACACCCGCACATCCACATTTCGAGTCTTTCCCAACATTGAACATGGTAAGCGGGAGGAAGAACTCACGCATAGTGTTCTGCGAAACCAGCCCAAGTGTTGGACGGCCCTTCACATCATCATCGTTCCCGAGGGGCACCAAGAGCTTTGCAGAAATCTGGAGCGAGGAGAGAGCAACATGGGAGCTGGCACAGGGGAGGATAAAACATACAGGTGTATCAGTTGTGACATCTCACCATGCCAAAATGGAAATTTATAATCTTGCGCCAGATTAAGTCTTACATTTTCTTTGCCCATGATGGCCTTGGTCATGTCTGCAGAAGTGGCGAGGTATCGGTTCACATACGCACCAAAGTTCTGCGTCTCAGTGACCTCATTTGGGGACGATTGGGGTATATGGGGTGAACATCAGAGGAATAGATGGGCCTGCTGACAAGTATATACTAATATCAGAGCAGCAAACAAACCTAAGGAAGGGACCGAGTCAAACACATCTCTGATCTTCTGGAAAACAGCATTGCTTTTCGGGTCGTCGCAAAAATGCGTCATCACGACCAGGGTGAAAGGTCAAGGGCAAGCCCTCAAGCCAAACTTACAAAAAGTATACCATCAGTTTGATACATTCAAGATGTAGAATCAATGTCACATGGACCATATATGCCCTGCATTGAATCCCGGAGACTACCGTTTTGAATTTGAAAGTGTGGAACTCTCACATAGACTTGGTTTGAGCAGAACATAACATCCCAGTATCATTTTTTGCCACCTGACCCCAATCTAGGTTGGCACAGATCAGCTTCCATGATCTTGACATCTCAACATGTGTAACATCTATACAGTCTATACACTAGATCTCATCAGCGCACCTGATGGTGAAACACCACCTGCAGCTTATAGGGCTTTGGAGGTGGAGCTGGTTGCCCCAGCTGCAGCCCCCCCAATCCCACAGCTTGGCAAGGTCCAGAGGCCACAAAATGTAGCGTGGAACAGGGTTCTCGGCGTTGGTCAGGACATGTCAGCTGTTTCAAGTACCTGGCTCCCCGGGCAAGGTGGGGAAAATCAATTTGAATCCGGTCAGCAAGCTCATTTAGCTGTTCAGATCGATCTTCTTCCAGCTTTGCTGTCATAACTGACACATCTCTTCGGTGTAGGGAATTGAAGAAGTTCTCTGTGTTGTTCAACAGCGAGTGCGGGTAAACAAGCAACGAAGGCTGACTCAGAACATCTGATGACATAGACTTTTCACCATACAGTAAATATCCCGAGCATTCCCTTCAGACCGCAGTCGGCGCGGCAGGATGTCTTCGAGCTGCAAGTTGTAACCCTGGCCAGGCAGGCCTGGTCGGATGGATGACTGTTCTCAGGGTCCAGCTAGTTGTGAAACATGTTTTAATCAGGAAGTCTTACCATAAAGTTTGCAGAAGCAATGCTACACACCCAGCCTTCTCTTGCCATACAAGTAAAACTTTGGGGGACCTTCATTTGATCACCAACTTCTCTGTCTCCATCTCCCTTTCGGGACCGATATGCATTTCTCAGAGTCGCTCCAGTTGGCATAATGCGGCACCAATCTCTGATCTTAGTTTTCCCAACAAATGATTTAGATGAATGTCAAGGAATCCAAGGTTGAACAGGTCACAACAATGATGATCTAATTGTTTTCTTGGACCAGTCACTGTGTCAACCATATCGCATTCAAACCGCAGCCCAGACTTGGCAAACAGAGGTCCCATGCGCTGCAAGAGCGTCCTGGAGAATGTATGGCAAGAAGGCCGTGGTCAGCTTCAGGTGGCAATAGATGCTGACCCCCAAAACAACGTCATAAGAATCATAATATGTTTTATTATTTTTTTAATGTTTGGGCCAGTGACTATTTCTACCAAAAACAACTTACCAGCCCCTCCTTCTGACATCTGCTGGAGTCTGTAGATTGGATTCTTGGTTGAGAGAACTCGTCACAATCGAAAACACACCATCTATCAGGGTCAAGTCCAAAACAAGAGGTTCCCCAATAGTATTGTAGAAAACGGGGGAGTTTTCCCAACATGACCATCAAATACCACAAAAGAATTTAAAAGGCTGGACATAAAGTTTCATCTGCCCCACCTATATCTTCATGAGTGTGTCCTACCTCCATGTGATGATGGGACACGCAGGTGAAATAGTTTGCTTGGGTCATCAAAGTTGCCCATCTGCCTGTAAAACTGTTGCGAACTTCCTTGCAGGCATTGTCTCCCTGTAGCCAGCACCTTACCATGATAGAATCAACATATTGCGTTGCCTGCAACCAATTGATTTAAAAGACGCCCCCTTTAAGTTTCCCCATCAAGACACTCAGACGGAAAAGAGGTGCCCCGCTGCCGTGCCAGGGCCCAAGCTTTGTCAATGGAGCGCATGGCCTAACAGGCCGGCATTGAAAGTGGCGACCCAGTGGTATTTCAATAGATGGGAAGTTGATAAACCAAAGTATGGCCCAAATAAACCAGGGAACTACCTCCAAAGCCCAGCTGGCACCTGTGCCCATCCCCTCATCTGCTAAGTACAAGAAGACTCCATACCCATGAACAATGCATCCAGTCAAGGTCATTGAAGTACCTTGGAAACAGGTATGGATGATAAGGGTCCATAGGGATGAAAAAGATTGAGCAAAATGCTTAGGAGTTTGGAAGGGCAACAGAACAAAACACAAAGCAAAGCAGCAGAAAATTATTTCTAATCAAATGGTCAAGACGATGTATCCTCTCATACACTGGCTTCTTCGGTGTTCGGCCGTACGGAAAACGAGGGAGGGTCACCTTGGCCTTGTCGTAGCTGTCTATTATGCACACCAAAACATCATTGTGTTTGGTTGCCCTTTCACGGATTAACCAGTAGATTTGCCTGTCCGACCAGGTTCGACTGTAATGATGGAGCAAGGCATCTGACCAGTACAGGTGATCCTTCATATCCTTTGGGACCCAAAGCACCAAGAATCAAACAAATCATATCCCCATATTAGCTCCGAAGAAAATCCAAATGTTGAACTAAATTCAAACCAGGATCTGATGCATTCCGAATCCTGGACTTCAAAGCAGAACAAGTTTCACAGATTTGGTGTTGGCTCCTCTTGTGAAATCGAAGAGCTGCACGCCAGGGTTTCCGGACCATGAAGAACGTGCTCTTCGAGGCAACTGGCTCATTGCGGGTTTTACAGAAAGCAACATAAAGTAAATAGACATTACTCCAGTTTCCATGAGGTAGTTCTCGGAGAGGTAGTCGCGAAGGGCCACGATTAAAGTTCACTTGCCCAGATGCCTTCATCAAGTGGCAGTCAATTAGTCGCTCCAATAGTTCTTGATGTAATTCTTGACCCCCTTTTGCAAGGTTCTCCTTTGAAGCAATCCTCAGTTAGTATCTTGGGATTTTCAACCTTAAAAGAGATTGGTAAACAATCATGGTCGACTTTATTCATTAATTTGCCAAAGGTCGCTGTCGACATTGCGTGGGCTGGATGCGGCTGGTGCATGAGCCCAAGAAGTACATGTCCCTAAAGCTCTGTGTAACTGAAATTCCCAAGAAGCTTTTCCTTGAAACAGTAACAGTTAATTTTATTTTGAAACCCTTTTGCTTTCTTTCTTGACAACTTTGAATGGACAACAACTTAATGGTGTTCAAAGAATCCTCCACGAATTGTTCTCATATCCACGCCCTTGAACGCATGTCTGCACCTTGTCAACCCGCGCTTGCTTATGCCCAACAGATAGGCAAAAGCTTGTCGACAGACAGGATGTCCTGCCAATAGCATTGAGGGTGACTCCGGGGATGGGCCAATCGAAGCAAGATAATATGGTTTACAAGAAGAGGACGATCTAGAAGCAGACATATTGTTATAACCAACATACAGTATTTTAAATTAAAAGTACCATCCTCTAAACCGGAAAACCAGTCCTTGGAGGTGCCATCGGGTTTTGTTTTTACCATGCTCATTCTGTAGTGACCACAGCAAACTGTCTTGTTCTCCCTTCACTAGGGACCAGAAAGCCACGCAGATTCGAACCAACAGTNGACCACAGCAAACTGTCTTGTTCTCCCTTCACTAGGGACCAGAAAGCCACGCAGATTCGAACCAACAGTTTTAGAGGAAGCCGACATGGACATGAGCACGCGGGGTGTTCCAAAGCGTTCTTCACTCTCTTGGTAAAACCACCAGTCTTGGCATAGGTGCTGGACTTTCTATCAATTTTCCTTTGCAAGGACATGATCCGTTCATAGGTCAAGTCCACAGAACCATAGCCTTCCCCATCATCAGACTCACTTTCCGAGCAGCTGGTCCCAACATCGGAATCATCAGAAGTGCTAGACTCATCCTCCTGGGAACACCTTAGATTGGGAGTTAATTCGCATTGACCTGTACCCCTTACACTGGGAATCTGATTTGGGCTTATGTACAGCTGAATTCAGATAAATGGCTGGCTCACAGAAGAGCTGGATGATGAAGTTGCAGAGTACCGCCCAAGGCCGAATTCGTAACCGGCATCAGGTTCCCAACGGCCAAGCACCGGCATGGGATGAAACTCTGAACAGGTAAGCTACTACTTCAAAATAGGATATTTGATTCTCTTGGTGGTTCTATATCCTTTGGAATATAGTTACCCCCTACATTCTTAGAACCTACTGTTTGGACATATCATTGATACTTTTGGGGGTATGAAGAGCAATAAGTATCGGTATCCGGAAACACTATTCCCACATTGGGATGTATGGACATGATGTTGGCTCTGTTCTTCATCGGCACCCCGATCCATTGAGTATCTCACAGAATGCGCACATCAACTATGTTCAAAATGGTGAACTTGTGAGCGACCGTTGGAACACAACAGCTCTAGAGTTCCTGTCAAAGGCACAATTTTTGTCGCTTTCTGTTCAGCTCCAGTGATGTTAATTATCGAATTTATATACATGGATTTTACATTGCAAGACGCCCAGGCACAGTTGCTGACAACGCAGCGCAAATCAGAGGTAGTACTGATCTCATGGCCATTGCATTGCCACCTAAGGAGTGGAGAACCTTAGGTGCACAATGATGCACACCCTGAAGGATACTAAGATTATGCGTTCTGGGGTAATAGCTCATTTTATCCTTCAATCACTAACCAACCAAGAAGCATTCTCACTAAACGACGACAGCTCAAGGCGCTGGATGGGCATTCCCATGAGTCCCAAAACTTCGCGTCCGATCAAGTATCGGCCAGCAGAGGTTGATAAGATCTTCCCCCCTGGCCTCAGGAAGAGACAACACNGCATTCCCATGAGTCCCAAAACTTCGCGTCCGATCAAGTATCGGCCAGCAGAGGTTGATAAGATCTTCCCCCCTGGCCTCAGGAAGAGACAACACCACTGAATGAAATTAGTGATGTTTTGGACATGCACTGTGATTCTAACTGTAGTTGAAGGCCAGGGACGTCAAACAAAACATATCGTCTTCATCCGTCTTCAGAACAGGCATCTGATGTAGTGATTGCGACGTGTTGGCCGCAGAGATTTCACCCATCTCCGCGAGAAGCAAGTCCAAAGCCTCCCAACAGCTTGTTGGTTAGAGTTGGTCCCCACAAAGGTTGGTTGGATCTGTATCATTAATGTTTTGATGCACCCAAGCCTGCATTTCGCGCATGCTGGTCACTTGTCCGGCTGCTTTTGGGTATCGCTTGGCAAACAGCTTCATGGAATCTTTCAAAGACACCTGCCGGACATTCAGTATTCAGTTTCTATTTAGAAGTCTTTGTTTACAAGAAGCAAGGGACCCCCCCAACCTTGTGAACCTTTGCCAACTCCTTGTGACGCTTAACCCATTTGGCTTTGGGTTGAAGTGGCCTTGGGTGACGCAACTTACTGCTTCTGAAAGTCTAAAGGTCTGGCCTTGGGTTGCATTCTGCGATTCAGCCAAGATGCTTTCTAAGTGACTTCTTGCGGCGTTGGCGGCGCTTGAGCATTTCTCGCTTCACAGCAGGGTGCTGGTCGGGTAGAAGCAATTCCTTCCTCAGTCAGGTAACACACACCTTTAGAGCTTATTTTATTTTTTTTACTGGTTTGAATGAAAAAGAAACTGTTGGCACGGTGTTCATTTCAATCCTCACTGGTTAAGATGAGTAGCCATTGAATTGTGCATGGCCCTAGGTGCATATCTTTCAACTTCTGTTCAATGAAATCCTTAAACTCCATTTGTTGAGACTCATCTGTCATGGAGGATTCCTCAACCATAACTAGATAGAGGCGTCGTCGAGAAAGTGGCGCACCATAGTTTGACCTTAAACCCATCTTTCCAAACACAGCGTCATAAGATTTGAATACCTCTCTCCTGTGTCAATGTGATCAAAATCTAATGTACAGAAAAGAGACGGGTTCATAATCACATAGAGCATCCTATACCTTGGATGGCAAACTATGGAATAATGGATAAGCTAACACGTGCTAACAGTCTCCAAATTTGGCAACAAAATTCAGAAGAGATACCCGGGGACATTTTTTGCTATAAACTCTGCTGCAGCCTCTGCCACCACCCGGAATCCCATGACATTCTCAAGGACACATACCTGGGGCTAAGGGCTGATGTGCATGATAAAGATTCTATACCTGGGGCTGTGGAAATTGTGTAGTGTTGGTCCAACAAAATGAAGTCCGAGGTTCCTTGGGGCGGACATGTTTCATCCGTTTCACACAGCCAAGAAGTGGCCGTGCATTCGGGTCACGCAGCCCCAGCTGCTCCCCCAGGCTTGAGTAAGGGGTACATGGAAAGCCAGCAAGGTATAGGCTTACCTAAGATGGTTCCAAGACAACATCTTGTGGATGTCAAATTCCAAAAACCCACACAACACATATCTGCATGGATATCCTGTAGGAAACAAGTCCAAGAAACACGCTCGGCCAGTTTTGAATTGTCTTGCTTGAGCACCGACTCCGTGAGCCTAAGTGATCTGGGGCAGCCATGTTAGCCAAGCGAAATTTGTTCCTCAAGAACTTGGTGCCTCAGACTTGGTTATTCATGACTAGATGCTGTTGACAGTTGATGTGCTTCTTCAAGAACTGGTACTTCTTTGGGTCAATCTCCGATGCTGCCCTTATGCAGCAATTTAAAATGACCGGATTCTTTGCAGTGTTGCTGGTTGAGCTTAGCTTCAAATGTTCCAAGACCTTTTCTTTTTTGGCTGCAACAAAAAGCATCTTGACGCCAAAGTATGGCATATCAGCCCCGCTACCTTACAAAGCAGCTCCCATTTTCACCCAAACATGTGCAAAGTCACACAAGTGTCAAAAAGGAAATGCGTCTTGGATGCAGTCTGACACATAGCTGAATTTCCCAGATGCTGGCCATGCAGCAAACCAAGATTTCAGACCTTGCTTGGCTGGATGGGGTATATGTTTAAGTTTAAGTAATACGTTGGGACCGCAATAAGGTTGGGATCCACAATTCGACAAAGAATTGCACATTGGGTTGTATTGTTGCAGTGTTGCTGCCAGGTCACCAGATTTTTCAAGGAAAGTAGGGCCGACTTCTAAGAAGTTGATCAGCTTCTGGGGTATCTGGTCCTGCACATCAAAACCAATTCCCATATCGAATCCCTGCATCCATCCCCCAATCTCCTTCCCATCATCGCATGTGCTTGGTGCATCATCGCTGGACGAGCCATCGCTTGACGATGAGCTCATGGCAGGGAGTGATTTGGGTAATAAGTGAAATCAATGTCCAATAGCAAATCAAAGTGATGTGTCGAAGTCTTGTTGGGCCAATAGCCACCAGAGTAAACTGCATGTCGGGACTTAGTGAGTTCTATTTTCATTGTCCATGATTGTGTGATGACATGCATACCAACCCTTTGTGGGCCATAAGTGCTACGCGTGCCTCGGCGACTAGTGGAGACTCACTCCCCAATTGGAAGAGACTCAGTTGCCATCACACAAGACTACTTGATAATGAAGGATAATGATGCGCAAGACAATCGACATTACCAAAGGGTCTAACAGGAGACGGCTTTGTTTCACTGATCAGGTGAAGTGTTGGCAGAAGTTCTTCGAGTTGCGGAACCGGCCCATGTTTTGCTTCGAAAANGTTTCACTGATCAGGTGAAGTGTTGGCAGAAGTTCTTCGAGTTGCGGAACCGGCCCATGTTTTGCTTCGAAAATGCGCTCTTGCGCTGCAGTCGTTCGAAAAGCAGCTGGGCACTGACAAGTTGACAGCTTGCTGCAAACTTTACGCTGCCTTCAAAGAGTTGGTGAGCCAGTATGGCAGGCTGAAAGAGCCAAGTTGGACGGTTCACATCATGGATGCGGGGCGCAGGTTTTTTCAGATCATTGAAGGCGACGTGGGATCCGACTTGGCGCTCTCCTTCTGCAAGTCCCATGAGCCCAAGGAGTGCATGCAGAAGTTGAACTCCTTAGGAGCTTCGCCACCAACTTTTGCCAGCTACAAGGATGTGGTTGGAGCATTTGAGGCGTGGAACGCCATTGAAGGAGAGCCTCCGTCTTCAGATGATCACACGGAAGTCATCAAGCACTTGGCCAACTTGGTCACATTTCTGAGTTTGGATGTGAAGGTTGTGATGGCCCTGTACCCGGAGTGTCACAAAAAGGTTGACGCCTACCAGTCTCAAGTTGTAGCCAATATCACTCGCACCATGAACAAGATGAAGGTGGAGCTTACGGATGCGCAGAAGACGCTGGAGACTTTCAGGCAGAGCATTGGGCAGGGTTTAGAAAAACATTGCAGGCAAGGCGACTGTTTTGTTAACAATGTTGAACTTGAATCTGAATGTTTGCACACTCTGAGATTGTCAAGCTGACCTGCAAGCGGAAGCTGAGGCCGATCCTCCAGGCTGCCTCTGTTTGGTCTTTGGACAATGTCAAATGGATGTTGGAGGACGACGACGAAAAGGTTGACAAACCCACCCTCAAGATTGTGAAGCTGTACCAGGCCGCAGAACCATTCCTGAAGTTTGTTAAGAAGATGATTTCATCGATCAAGGGCGCCAAGATTCAAGCGGACATGATCCTGGATCCTGCACACTTCCTTAAGAATGCAGTGGAGGCCCATATGGGTGCGGGTCAATAATCGGGTATGGATCGCTCCGCGGTGATCCGTACTATGGATCGGGAGTGCTTACGTAAGGTGCCTGATCCATACCCTTTNCAATAATCGGGTATGGATCGCTCCGCGGTGATCCGTACTATGGATCGGGAGTGCTTACGTAAGGTGCCTGATCCATACCCTTTCGAAAGGGGTCATCATGGGAAACAAACCGTGCTGATACTCCTACTTGCTATTGCTTCTCCGGCTACGCAGCAGCAGAAGCACGAGAAGCACTGGAGGTAGCAGTCACAGTAGCTGTTGCAGTAGCCACCAGCAGCAGCAGGAGGAGGAGCAGTAGTAGTGGTAGTAGCAGTAGTGAAAGTAGAAGTAGAAGTAGAAGTAGAGGTAGAAGCAGAAGTAGGAGTAGAAGTAGAAGTAGTAGTAGTAGTAGTAGTAGTAGTAGCAGTAGCAGTAGCAGTAGTAGTAGTAGTAGTAGTAGTAGTAGTAGTAGTAGCAGTAGCAGTAGCAGTAGCAGTAGTAGTAGTAGTAGTAGTAGTTGTTGTTGTTGTAGCTAGTAGGAGAAGCAGAAGTAGAAGTAGAAGTAGAAGTAGAAGTAGTAGTAGTAGTAGTAGTAGTAATTAGTAGTAGTAGTAATTAGTAGTAGTAGTAGTAGTAGTAGTAGTAGTAGTAGTAGTAGTAGTAGTAGTAGTAGTAGTAGTAGTAGTAGTAGTAGTAATTAGTAGTAGTAGTAAGTAGTAAGTAGTAAGTAGTAAGTAGTAAGTAGTAGTAAGTAGTAAGTAGTAGTAAGTAGTAAGTAGTAGTAAGTAGTAAGTAGTAGTAAGTAGTAAGTAGTAAGTAGTAAGTAGTAAGTAGTAAGTAGTAAGTAGTAAGTAGTAAG
>BGPT01001976.1:141131-155344 GCA_003297045.1 Symbiodinium sp. clade C Y103 | reverse complement strand
AGTAGCAGTAGCAGTAGCAGTAGCAGTAGCAGTAGCAGTAGCAGTAGCAGTAGCAGTAGCAGTAGCAGTAGCAGTAGCAGTAGGAGTAGTAGTAGTAGTGGTAGTGGTAGTGGTAGTGGTAGTGGTAGTGGTAGTGGTAGTGGTAGTGGTAGTGGTAGTGGTGGTAGTAGTAGTACTAGTGGTAGTAGTAGCATTAGCAGCAGTAGTAGTAGCAGCAGTAGTAGATCATCTTTACTTTTTGGGGAGAGTGGCTACAATTCTGCCTGGGCGCTTCACTCGTTTCTTCGCAGACATTCTCCTCAGCACAATAGATTTCCAAATGGCTTGGGCAAAGAACTTGACGTTGCAGACTAGTAGTAGTAGTAGTAGTAGTAGTAGTAGTAGCAGTAGTAGTAGTACTAGTACTAGTACTAGTACTAGTACTAGTAGTAGTAGTAGTAGTAGTAGTAGCAGTAGTAGCAGTAGTAGTAGTAGCTGCTAGTAGGAGCAGCAGCAGCAGCAGTAGCAGTAGCAGCAGGAGCAGGAGCAGTAGCGGTAGCAGTAGCAGCAGTAGCAGCAGCAGCAGTAGCAGTAGTAGAGCAGAAGCGACAGCAGTAGCAGCAGCTCCTGGGAGGAAGAAGACTGAAGACTTGTATCGGCAGCAGCAGCAGCAGCAGNATAGCTGGGGCGCAGAGTGCGCATAAGAATAGCAGTGTAGAAGTGTAGCAGTAGAAGGGTAGCAATGTGGGAGTGCAGCACCAGCAGCAGCGGCGGCGGTGGCGCGGGAGCGGAAGCAGTGGAAGCAGCAGTAATAGCAACGGTAGTAGCAGCATGCATGAGGAGCAGAAATTGTACCAGCTTCAAGAAGAGAGGGCCGGCATTAGTCTTTGTTCAACGAAAAAGGGGTATGGATCACGGGTATGGATCAGGGGTATGGATCAAGGGTATGGATCATGCAGTATCATAAGGTATGGATCAGGGGGGGGTATGGATCGTGTGTGGGCCGGGGGCCTTGATCCATACCTTGCATTTTGACTCGTACCCATATGTTTTGGGACAATCTAGTGTAACACTCAGACACCGACAGAGATGGACATGTCATCCCAGAAGTTGGGAGTTTGATATTCAAACAGTTTTAGTGTTCTAAGATGTTGACAAGATTCAGTTGATCGGTTTTGCATTTGTTGATGTTTGGTTTTCCTGCCAGGTTTTCATGGAAGATGCCCGCAGCATCATTTCCTGTATGACTGTGTGCTCTTTGCTGCACAACGAGGAGGATAGGGAGCCGGAGTACAAGATTACTTGCGCCAGAAAGGTCAGCCAGTTTCTGTCCAAGACATTTGGCATGAGCACCAAGGACTTGGCGCCATCTATTCAGAGCCGTTTCGAGGAGTTTGGGAAGAACCTTGAATGCTCTTGTGGATGTGGCCGTACTTGTAGTAGCCTGCACAGGCTATATTCTATGGTCCCAAGTTCATGATTTTTTCAATGACGGATTCAAATGTCGCATTATCAGGGCAGCATCATTGTTTGTTGTTGAAGTTCATGTTTGATGTTATTGACTAAATTGACTATATGGCATATATGGACAGCCCGGTTTACTCGTCCAGAAGGCATCACGCAGCATCACGCATCACCACGCAAACAGTTTTGGGGCGGGCAGTGCAAAATGTTTGTTCCCTGATAAGTTTCTTTCTAGAAGGGGGGGCATTCGAGGCAAAGGTTTGCGGCTTCTTTTTTTTGCTGTGTCTGGCTCCCGTTTTTGAATAGTACTGACAAAAACTTGGCAGTGACAAGGACATGAAATGTCAATTTCAATTTCAAGAGTATAAATAGATTGTTTAAACATTTAAACGAGTCCAATGAGTCTCATCCGTTCCCATTAAAACAAGCAACCTTTTTTAAAACAGGGTTTGTTCCAGGTTGTGGATTCAGGGTGTCACCATGCGGGTGTTGACAGTGGTTTCTTATCACCGCACAATCATTTATCTGCCTTCCATCCCCTTTGTCTCCAGTCTTTGGGATCCTAGAAATGTGTGAAATTTTGGTTCTGATATGTTCTGATTTTGATTCTTATGATGGATCTAGACCTGGATTCTGAATTCTATATTCTATTTGATTTATGTAAGTTCAATCTGGTATAATGCGTCTGAATTCCAGAAAGGAGGGTTCTGCTATCAATTCATTCCAGCTCAGGGGTGTTTAGAGCCGCATTCAGGAAGCCGACTGCGGCTCCAAAGCCCGCTGCGGAACCCAAGAAGCGCACCCGTGCTGCGGCAAAGGGTGAGGCAAAGGCTGAGCCCAAGAAAAGGGTAAAGGGCAAACAAGCTGACAGCGAGATAGGCCCGGGCGTTAAACAGTTTTTTGGGATCTGGCGGCCACTACACATCCCATTCCGGTCATTATTCATTTTGAATGGTTGATTCAGTCTTGTGTGATTTTGTGTGTTTCTTGGACCCTATATAACCCAAGTCCAGAAGTCCATCCTATTTTGTAAATTGGGGTGCGCTTTGCATTTCGAAGTGGCAACATAACAGCGAGGTCCCAAGCTGAGTCATGGAGCCTGTTCAACCCTTGGCCAGCTACTGGCCACAATCTTGAAATCTTGACGGGGATCATTGGGAAAAAAAGGATGGGCTGCTTACAGGGATTGGCTGCCACATTTTGACAGCCCTTTGTGGGATTGCCTCCTTTGGGGAGCTGCGTGGAAAGTGTCCGAATTTGATCGATTTGGTGTAATTGTCAAATATATATGTCGTTATATGCCCGTCAGTGGGACATGAACCATGGCTAAAACAAAACAAATTTTATATATAGTTCTGAGAAAATTATATATAGTTCTGGACTATTTTATATATAGTTCTGAGAAATTTATATATAGTTCTGGACCAGTGCTCCCAGCCCACAGACAAAGAGGCCCACGCACCCACTAAAACATGCCTAATAATAGTAGCTAGTAGCGTACAGTATCTAATGGAAGGTACCGCCGAAGAAAAACAACAACAAATAGGAAGAGAGAACCTGTTTCCACAAAAGCATGAAACCATAAAAACAACAGCTCAGACCCTTAAACAATGTCCTTTATCAAGTATCTTTACATACACAACAGTTACCGCAGCAAAAAATGGAGCAAACGAAACATAATCGCCAAAAACCCTGATCAGACGTCAGACCTATCAAATAATACTAGTTTTTCAATTGCACAACAGTACGAAAAGAAAACACAAGTAACCAACAAGGTGGTATTTATTTGCCTTCAATTGAATTTACCTGTTTTTTCTGAACAAGCACGCTCGCTCGAGGCAGATATGGCTCACCAATGATAAACACTATAGTTTTACGCCTGTCTGGCACGTAAGAGAGTGGAACATGGCAGAGGTCCATCTGCCTAAAATATCACGCATGTCCCACTGCCAAATTCAAAAAAAACAACACCGTGAAGACAACTACAAACCAGTGGTGATGGGTTAGTCTTCTCCTCCAAGTTGCAAACGAGCAGATCCAATATGCTGCATCCATCCAAGAAGTGGGGCCCTCTTTGGACAGAGCATGGCATTGGATGGACTGCACAAAGTGCGGAAAACTGGTGCCCCAGGAATGGGACCTTACCCAAAACGCAAGGGAAGCGTTTTGGAGCAGGATCGGACAGAGATTGCACAAACGTTAGAGGAAAGGGAAACGATTGCCCAAAGCAATTGCCAAGTGACACAAAATAATCCACCCGCCTGCCACCCCAAAGAGTTACAAAGGAAACTCCTTTGCTCTGCGTCAGCNCACAAAATAATCCACCCGCCTGCCACCCCAAAGAGTTACAAAGGAAACTCCTTTGCTCTGCGTCAGCGGCGTTACTATGTTGGCAACCACAAAGTGCATGTTGCGCTCCAAGATAAAGCCTGACTTGGGCACGTTGGAGCACACATCTTCTCCATTCTTCTCCTACCTTCCTTTGCATGATCAATGAAACTGCATCGAATACAAACATAATCCATCTGTCCGTTCAGATCCAAGCATGATGAAACAAACTATGTGAGTGTAAACAAACACGTTCTAACGTGAGCCCCTTCAGACGGAAAAACAAGTTAANTCTGTCCGTTCAGATCCAAGCATGATGAAACAAACTATGTGAGTGTAAACAAACACGTTCTAACGTGAGCCCCTTCAGACGGAAAAACAAGTTAACAAATAAAACCTTTGCTGGTGAGAAAGGAGAGAAACTCTCAAAGTGCTGCCACAAGCTGCATAAAGTGAGCGCCTGTAAGCCCTGGTTGCGAGGATGGGTTGCATCAGGCCCCGTGAATGGCTTGCAGTGGATCTGCTTCCGGTACTCGTCCAAAGCCTCCGAAAATGACGTTCTACGATACAGCCGTTGGACCATCCATGCGACCGGGAAATGCAGAAGTGCAGCAGCAGCAACCAAAGGAAGGGTCACGTAAATCGCTGTAACCTTTGCCAGGCATGTCTTTCCCATCAAAGCAAAGCACAAGACAGCACCTTAACCCGCAACAAAAAAATGCGCACCAAATAATTCATTGCAAGCCAAAGGGGCGAAAACATGTCCCACACCGTTTCCGGACGTGACTACCACTTTGATGATTGCAGGTAGCATTGCTGTGACTGATATGCATACAGTGAGCAAGCCGAGCAAGTAGACAAAATCAGCCGGGTGCAAAGAACCCTTGCACGAAGCGCAATCAAATGGGGGATTCGTTTCTTGAAGCAAAAGCTTTCTCCGTGCAATATTGCGCACTTTGATTGCGTTGGACTTCTTCTGATCGTAGTCCAGCCATATCAATCCCGTGCCCCTTGCCCGATACCGCACCCGCTGGTTCACCAATCGAGACAGGCTTTTGTGAAGATCCACAAGAGGCCCTTGAACTGCAAGCTTGAAACTTCTCTTGTTTTCAGCTTGTGTTGGGTCCAAATCTGATTTAGCATCAACAATCATCAGAGGAGCTTGCNACTTCTCTTGTTTTCAGCTTGTGTTGGGTCCAAATCTGATTTAGCATCAACAATCATCAGAGGAGCTTGCAAAATCTCGAATGCAAGGAAAGTCAAAACAACCACAACGGCTCCCCCAGTCAAAAGTGTGATAAGCTCCGTCTTCTTGCGTGGCAGAACGTGACAAACATCCTTCTTCCCGTCAGACCAGGCATTGAAGATTCCACACTTCAGGCAATCGTCATTCCGAAAGTGGAAATGTGGCTTACCTCAGCGACTAACTAATTAGCGGAATGTTATGAAGACTGAACACATTTTCAAAAATACTCGATAGATTTTCAATCGATCCATTGCAGGGCGAGTCGCAGAACGTGCACGTCTGGAAAATGCTTTGCAAGGGCACCATATCCACATCGCGGAAGCGTTCGCTTGCAATCCTGAAAATCTGCAGGCTCCAAACAATATTCAGCCCTACAAATTGTCAAATAAAGAGAAAACAAAAGGGATTGAATTTGCCCGGAAAATGAATATCTTCCAAATCTTCAAAAAGAATGGCTCATGCTAATACTGATCGGCGTGTGGATTACGCATGAATTCGCTTTCAAAAGCCAACAAATAGGAAATCTGACAAACAAAAAACAGTGAACCGAGAGTCTGGTAGTTGGAACACTTGCAAAGTTGTGTCAAGCCTTTCGACCTCAAGGCAGTTTCCAATAAACGCAAACTCAACGCTTGTGAGAATATTGACGTGCAGACCGTACAACTGCATGCGGACAAAACTTGTGAAAAATCGAAGGAGCCGCAACACTGCTCTTCGTTTTATTGTTTTTTCATGTTTTTTCAAGNACGTGCAGACCGTACAACTGCATGCGGACAAAACTTGTGAAAAATCGAAGGAGCCGCAACACTGCTCTTCGTTTTATTGTTTTTTCATGTTTTTTCAAGCTGTTCTGGCACCAAGCGGCGCCGTGACTGTCTTGGGGCACTGGAGATGTTCAGAGCTCACGGCTTTGAGAGTTCCGTCCTTTGTGGCGTTGAAAGTCACGCCCCAGGTGCAGTTCCGGCAGGAAACGGTCAAGGAGTCAATCTCGAAGCCGTCCTGCNNNNTCAATATATCTCAATCACACTTTGCAAAAATGAAGCCATCTAGCAATTTGTATACCGTAATTACATGAAATATTGAACAGTGGCAAACCCACCAGAACTCATACATCAAGACCTAGGTGGAATTCAAGAGCAACGCCCAAAGAGAGCTTTCACCACAAAAAAAAGGCGCTTTGGGTCACGAAGAACACATCAAAAAGATCAAAAAAGTGTGATATATACCCAATCATTCATTCACGAACAAGTACCAACGGAAAACCTGAGGTTGCATGGTAAGCAAAGTGGTGCGCAGGACGATGCAAACCTTGGGTGCTATTGATTTGTCGGCTTCAACACTGACAGCCTGAGTCCGTCCTTGGCAGCTAGGACCTGCAAATTGTTAACTGGTGGCTCATAGTCGACTCTCACTTGGTCAACCACCACAGAGCTGGGGCGGGTGCTGAGCAATGCGCTGGACCAGGAGTGCAGGTGGATCCCTGAGAGACGCACCTTCTCCTTCGGGCAGGATTCAAGCGACAGAAGGCCGGAGCTCAAGCGACCACTGGCGTTGAGGGCTGCATCCGCTGCGACATGGAACGTGCTGTTTGAGCAAACGGAGGAGCACCTACTGTTATCGAGCTCCACCCCATGGCCGCCGATGACACCTTCAAAAAGAATGTACGACTGGTCACGCAGGTGAAGGCAACTTGCTGCCAGCACGCTGGAATTGTCGAGACCTTGGGCATCTTTCACCACCAATTTGGAGTGAGACGAAAGAAGCACTTGACCATCCACATGACCTGCAGAGCCTGATCCATGTGCAGTGGAGTTGCTGATGGACAACGAGCTTCCGTGCAAAGACAAACCTAGCACAGAAAAAGCACCACCATCTTCTCGTGCATGGGTGCTGAACATGGCCACTGCAGATGCATGGACAAGCGCAAAGTTTTCTACAAGAAAACCTCCACCAGACTGCCGGGCGGTGGCACCTTGAATGCTAAGTGTGGACCTGNATGGCCACTGCAGATGCATGGACAAGCGCAAAGTTTTCTACAAGAAAACCTCCACCAGACTGCCGGGCGGTGGCACCTTGAATGCTAAGTGTGGACCTGCTGATCAAAGTTCTGCCTTTGGCAAAGAATCCTCCTCCTGACTGTCCAGCTGTCGCATCCCGAATGATGAGTCTTGAGCCAGTGGACAACTTCAAACCCTTTTCAGATTCAGTGTTGAAACCACCTCCGTTTTTGAATCCAGCGCGGCTGTTGGAAATGTTGACCGTTGAGTTCCCAACTATCTCAACCTCTCCAATGGCATTGAAACCTCCCCCATAATTTTGCGCAGTCACGTTTTGAAGGCTGACAAATGAGCTGTTGGTCACCTGCAAGCGTTCGTTCGTATGGAACCCTCCACCCTGTCCCGCTCTTGCATTGGAAATGCTGACGCGTGATGTCTCATCAAAGACAACCTCGTCAAGTGTTTCAAAACCTCCACCATACTTCTGGGCCATGGTATTTTCGATGGTGACTGTGGAATTGCTGATCAATGTCTTGCCTTTGGCATGAAATCCTCCTCCGGACTCTCCAGCTGTCGCAGTCCGAATGATGAGTCTTGAGCCGGTGGACACCGTCAGGCCCCCTTCAGCGTCAAAACCTCCACCAACTCCTGATACAGCGTGGCCGTTGGACATGTTGACAGTTGAGTTCCTAGCTATCTCAACCTCCGCGGCAAGGAAACCTCCTCCATGGCTTCCAGCGGTCACTTTCTCAAGGCTGACAATTGAGCTGTTGGTCACCTGCAAGCGTCCAGGTGTTTGGAAGCCTCCACCTTGTTCTGCAGATCTTGAATGGGAAATGCGGAGGCTTGACATCCCATCAATGGCAACATCGCCGTCCATCACATAAAAACCTCCGCCATACTTTCCAGCTGTCGCATCCCGAATGATGAGTCTTGAGCCAGTGGACACCTTCAAACCCTTTTCAGTGTAGAAACCACCTCCGTCGNTCTCAACATCTCCAACGGCATTGAAACCTCCTCCATAGTTTTGTGCAGTCACGTTTTGAAGGATGACAACTGAGCTGTTGGTCACCTGCAAGCGTTCGTGTGTTTTGAACCCTCCACCCCATCTCGATCTTGAGTTGGAAATGCTGACGCTTGCCATGCTGATTAGCGTCTTGCCTTTGGCATAGAATCCTCCTCCATTTCTTCCAGCTGGGGCATTCCGAATGATGAGCCTTGAGCCGGTGGAAACCGTCAGGGCCCCTTCAGCGTCAAAACCTCCACCATCTCCTGATACAGCGTGGCCGTTGGAAATGTTGACCGTCGAGTTCCCGGCTATCTCAACCTCTCCTTCGGCACAGAACCCTCCTCCATGACTTCCAGCTGTCGCATCCCGAATGATGAGCCTTGAGCCGGTGTACACCTTCAAACCCTTTTCAGTGTAGAAACCACCTCCGTTTTTCAATTCAGCGCGGCTGTTGGAAATGTTGACCGTCGAGTTCCCAGCTATCTCAACCTCTCCAATGGCAAGGAAACCTCCTCCATGACTTCCAGCGGCCACATTCTGGAGGCTGACAATTGAGCTGTTGGTCACCTGCAAGCGTCCATTCGTTCGGAAGCCTCCACCTTGTTCTGCAGATCTTGAATGGGAAATGCGGAGGCTTGACATCCCATCAATGACAACCTCGCCGTCCTTCACACAGAAACCTCCGCCATACTTTCCAGCTGTCGCATCCCGAATGATGAGTCTTGAGCCAGTGGACACCTTCAAACCCTTTTCAGTGTAGAAACCACCTCCGTCGNAAACCTCCGCCATACTTTCCAGCTGTCGCATCCCGAATGATGAGTCTTGAGCCAGTGGACACCTTCAAACCCTTTTCAGTGTAGAAACCACCTCCGTCGTTCAATTCAGCGCGGCTGTTGGAAACGTTGACCGTCGAATTCCCAGCTATCTCAACATCTCCAACGGCATTGAAACCTCCTCCATAGTTTTGTGCAGTCACGTTTTGAAGGATGACAACTGAGCTGTTGGTCACCTGCAAGCGTTCGTNTCTCAACATCTCCAACGGCATTGAAACCTCCTCCATAGTTTTGTGCAGTCACGTTTTGAAGGATGACAACTGAGCTGTTGGTCACCTGCAAGCGTTCGTCACGTGTTTTGAACCCTCCACCCCATCTCGATCTTGAGTTGGAAATGCTGACGCTTGCCATGCTGATTAGCGTCTTGCCGTGGGCAGAGAATCCTCCTCCATTTTTTCCAGCTGTGGCATTCCGAATGATGAGCCTTGAGCCGGTGGAAACCGTCAGGGCCCCTTCAGCGTCAAAACCTCCACCATCTCCTGATATCCCGGCTAGCTCACCTCCACCTTCAGCGTGGCTGTTGGAAATGTTGACCGTCGAGTGGCCGGCTATCTCAACATCTCCCCGGGCTTTGAAACCTCCTCCATAGTTTTGTGCAGTCACGTTTTGAAGGATGACAACTGAGCTGTTGGTCACCTGCAAGCGTTTGTCAGCATAAAACCCTCCACCCCATCCCGATCTTGAATTGGAAATGCGGAGGCTTGACATCTCATCAATGACAACATCATCAGCTGCAGAAAACCCTCCACCATACAGCTGGGTCGTGGCATCTTGGATGCCGACAGTGGAACGGCTGATCAACGTCCTGCCCATGGCAAAGAACCCTCCCCCAAGTGTGGGGGCCGTGGCATCTTGGATGCCGACTGTTGAACGGCTGATCAACGTCCTGCCATTGGCAACAAGAAATCCTCCTCCAGACTGTCCAGCTGTTGCATTCCGAATGATGAGTCTTGAGCCGGCAGACATCTTCAAGCCCTTCACAGTGCGAAAGCCTCCCCCATCTCCTGACTCAGCGTGACTGTTGGATATCTTGACCGTCGAGTTCTCAGCTATCTCAACCTCTCCAATGGCAGTGAAACCTCCTCCACTGCCTCCAGCGGTGACATTCTGAAGGCTGACGGAGCTGTTGGACACCCGCAGGCGTTTTCTGGTTGAGAAGCCACCTCCTTTTTTGGTGGATCTGGCATTCTGAATGAAGATCGTTGAGTTGTCCTGACCCAGTCAGGAATGGCATAAGGGTCAGTTGAGAGAACATGAGGGAACAAACACATGGCAAGGTGTGCAATGTGTACATCGGAGCTGACCATGCTGTGCCTTTTACACAGCTCTGCAGCATGGCAGCGAAGGCACTGAGCGCCCCACAGAAATGCAAACATTTCCCTTGACATGGAAGCCAGCACCAGACTTGGCTGAAACGTTCTCGATCATGACTTCAGAGTCTTGGCGCACATTCCTTGGGGACCGAATCTCATCGCATTGAAAAGGTGAACATCAAAGGAGTTGTGTCCACCGCAACAGAATGAATGTTGCATCTCGTATGCCAAGAGAATCCAGAAAGGCCAATCATGTTCTTGGATGTTCTTGGCGTAAGAAGCAAGGGAAACTCCAACAAACACTTACACATGCCTCTCTGCGTTGACTCTACTCTCGTTCTCTCTGCTATCAGCAAAAAACCTTTCACAGTTTCCGAATGTCCCGTGAACGACAAACGACGACGCATCACTTCCTCAATCCTGCTCCTTAGTCAGCCTGCCTTCCTTAAGGATCTAATGATCTCCTAGTTCTGCACCTTGGACCACTGCCCCATCCCATGTTCCATGAAGTTCACACATCCATAATTGAAGTGCGATGGGTACTGAAGTGCCCAAGGGACAACCTAAAACTATCTAAAATTCAAGCCCACTTGATCACAGCCACCGTCCCTGGCAGAATAAAACTTCCTACTTGGCACATCCTCACCATAAATGAGTAAAACGGAATTCCCTCAGCAAATATATATACCCTAGGGGTCCAACCACATTTAAACGAAAGGTCGTTCGTGTAACCACCTTTTTTGGACCAAGTTTTTGAGCCGATCTTCAAGAGTGATAATTAGAGTTTTTTTGCCTTCCTAAACAAATTTAGGGCCTCGCGTACCACTTGAACAAAACAAAAGACACAAGAACAAGTGGAACAAATTGTTGTAAGAGAGATGTCAATTGATACAGCATTCTCCGAAAAGATTCAGCCACTAATTTGAGTGGCAAGCGGTTTTCGATTGATTTCAAGTAATTGGAACCGATTTCGGTCTGCTCTGTTGATGTTTCCTGTATTGATACCAGCTTTGCTTATTGATGATTTTGAGTGATGCTCACTTGAGCTTCACTTGGCCCAAAATACAAAGTTCCAATACGTTTCAAAAATAATTCAACTCTTGTGTTCTTTTTGACCACATGTAGTTTTCGGAGTTTTCAGTTGTCACTTTCCAGGTGATGTTCAGTTTGTGTATACGCAGAAGGCATCGATTGAATTCTCTAGTGCGACTTTTCCTGAGATCGGAAGCGCCTGCAGACATCCTGAAATGTACACTTCTCGATTTGTGCAAAACGTCATGAAACTGACATCACTGTACTAGTTACCAAGCAGGTGTGCACATGCGTCAATATGCAACACCCCGCCTTGGCACAGCCATTTTGGCTAGTGTCATAACTTTGTATCCCTTAGGACTCTTCTAAGTCCAGCCTGTAGCTTCTATTGGGGTTCTGTGCAAATTGACTGGGTGAAAATTGCGCTGCAGCTGCAACTCAGCATTGTTGCTAAGCTTTGCAACTGGCTTCAGTGGCGCACCGCCTCTCTCAGACATGGTTTCGGTTCTATTCAGAATTCCTCCGCAGCGTCTGAGTCTTCATCTGATGGTCCATGGTGTAACGCCATCCAGTACTCAGGATCTGAGCATTCACACATGGGATCCCTGAGATACCTCCTCCGTTTCTGTGAATCTGTCTCCGACACGCCCATGCTGTCGTCGTCATCATCCTCCTCATCAGGAGGGCTCACAGGTTTGTTTGCCTCAGCAAACAGTTGAAGAAGGCTGATTGCCTCATCCAAAGTGACATTCTCCAGGAGTCCATAGATGTGGTCGTAGACCTTTGCAGAGGTGTCGACTAGGTGGTCTCGGGCATCCTCAGGGATTTGGTGAAAAGGAGAATCACCATCTGTCGACAATGCGTGTTCATCACGCAAGGTTGTGACCATGCGCTCACGCTCCTCACCTGACCCCGGGAGGTGTGAGATAAAACTCATCATCCACCTTGTCCACTGTTGGTACTTGAGAGTTCTACCAACATTGTTCTGAGCCTCTGCACGTTGTAGCCGCTGTAGAACCCGAAGGCATGTAAATGTCACCCATCCTTCAGCCTTTGGAGTAGGCACTTCTTCCATCCTCGGTCCTTCTGGAAGCAACATAGTCGTTGGCATTTGAGTACCTGTCACTGGCACTGATTGCCAACTTCCAGTCCGCAGCATCCACCATGTATACAAGCAGCATAGCAAAGTCCAACTCATGAGCACTGCTGTCTGAAAGCTCATGATGGGCTTCACTTGTCCTTCTTCGCCTCCATCACATCCAGACATACCCATTGCCATGCCAGCAGCTACAGTCGAAGCAGCTGCTGCTCCAAGGTCGATCCCTTCTGTCTCCTGCTCTGTCGGTGACGTCTCATCTTCTGAAAGATCTGAGATCGTATGAAGCATCTCGTGGGCACGTTGGTACTCCAAGGGAGTGCAGTGATGCAGGAATGTCAACATCTCCTGCAATGCAAGCTTCCTCTGCCGATATCGTTCCAGCCGAACTGGATTCCTGCTGGCAGCAGCTCTTTCCTCCCTTCCAGTGCACCTTCTGTAAAGCCAGTGCAGCAATCCCTCAGGGGAGAAAGCAGGTGGCTCCCACTGAGCATCCACCATGGTCGATTCACTCTCGATGGAGTATTCTGTGGCTCCATCGCTTGCATCCATGGTATCAAAACCGTCGGCATCTCCAGCTTCAGGCCCAAAACTCGTTTTGGCATTCCCCAGAGTCATCACCATGTAAGCACCGTAGCCTACCAGCATGAGCAGCCAAGTCAGGACGCATCTGACTTCAAATTGCCCATCCGCTGCACTGAACTCCATGGCTCGAGAATTGGAAATAGTGAAGTTGTTGTGAAAGGTTATGTTCTGAGAATGCTCACATCCTTGCAGCTGGGTCATTGTTGCTAGGCCCAAGGCGCTGAGTAGGAGTCTGATTTGCTGCTGCTTTGCTGGGGATTGTTGGAAAATGCCACCTNCTGGGTCATTGTTGCTAGGCCCAAGGCGCTGAGTAGGAGTCTGATTTGCTGCTGCTTTGCTGGGGATTGTTGGAAAATGCCACCTGGGTCATTCGATCCAACCAGAGTGCCGCTGCTAACTGAGTACAAGCCCAAAAGAAATGACAGAGACTGAAGACGTGCAGCTGACAACCTCTTGGTACCCACGTCAGCTGGGTTGAGTGTTCCGAGAACCGATCTGACCATCAATGCACGTTCACTGACCAAATCCTGCAACCATAACACTCTGCAACTCAGGTGCCTCAAACGACCTACACCTTTTCGAGAAAGAATGCCTCTTGATGCTGAACTATCAAGGTGAAGACACATGATGATGTGGAGTCCAAGAAGCCATGTGAATATCCCATGGATCAGCACTGCGTCCATGACAGCCCCCGCCGCAGCGTACGTTTCTGATTCTGCACTTGACAATGACACCACCTTCTGGGTCTTTGAAAATGAATAAATCATGCAAGTACCAAAATAGATGATGCTGCCAGAAACCGATCTGCGGGTTTCACGATCAGCCGCCCAATTGGCGTCGCTGTAGATTTCCATCGTAGGGACATCACCATCATAGGCTTTGAAGATTCCGGCATGGACACCCCTCCATTTGAGAGATACGCAGGTGTCAGCATGGCTGCACATGTACCCAACAAGGTGCTTCAGCACAACCATAGATTTCTCCGTAGGTCTTGATGAGAAGGTTGAAAGATACCTGATCACATATTGGCACTGAGGAAGGTCACCTGACAAGTAGAGGAGGATACCCACACACGATCTGTAGATCGAAGCATCATTCCCTGAGAGCTCTTTCGAAGTGTCTGGATTCTCAAGCTCTGAATGCCCCGGAGTTTTCTTGCCCTGCAACGTCGGGTTCAAATGCAGCAATTTGCACAACTGACCCAAGTGTTTTGGATGACATTTGATAAGTAATCTTCCGTCATCCAACAAGCAGTGTGTCCTCTTCAAGAAGCATAGTTCGTCCCCGCCTTTGCTCACAGTTTCAATGGAAACACTGTATCTGCTCTTCAG